>NDGM011236868.1:5046-18100 GCA_002564305.1 Octomys mimax | reverse complement strand
GTTGTCATTTATTCCTTTTTCTCCTGTATTTAATTGCTTGCCCTATTTAGTTGGTTGCTTCTGTTTTCATTCATGGAGTTCTGATCATTTTGCTCTCTCTCCTGAGCATCTTTCAGTAGCCTGTGTAAGGTTGGCTTTTCCATCATGAAATTCTTGTTTTCTTTCTTTCTTTTTTTTTTTTTTTTTTGTGGAACCAGGTATTAAACTCAGGGCGTTGTGCTTACCAGGGAAGCGCTTATGCCACTGAGCCATCTCCCTGGCCCCATGAAATTCTTTAGGTGTCCTTTGTCATGGAACTATTCCATTTCTCCATCAAACTTGAAAGAGAGCTTTGCAGGGTATAGATTTCTGGGTTGGAATTTTTTTCATAGAGGACTTGAAGTACTCTGGTCCATGTTCTTCTTGCCTTCAAGGTTTGTGAAGAGAAGTCGGCCCTAATTCTGATGGATTTTCCTTTGAATGTAATCTGCTTCTTTCCTCTAGCAGATTTCAGTATATTATTCTTGTGCTGAATTTCTGGCATCTTGACTATTATATGTCTCGGTGTGTTTTTAATTAGATAGAGGTTACTTGGTGTTCTGTATGCTTCGGTTACCTGAGTGTCAGATTGTTTCCTAATATTTAGGAAGTTTTCTGCTATTACTTCTGGTCATATTTTTTAATGTCATTTTATTGACTCCTTCTTTCTCATTGAAGCCAATTATTCTAACATTGTTCATCTTTGCATCATCTTGCAGGTGATGGATTATTTTTTATTGCATATTAGTTGTTTTTATGATATTTTCTTACCTTTTCACTAGTACACCAACATCTTCAAGATCTGAAACTCTGTCTTTACTTTCACTTAAATGCTTTTGCAAGATTGTGATTGGGAATTTGTATTTCTCTATATCTGTTTGACTCTGCTTCATATGATCAATTTCTTTCCTGTATTGCTCATTCAAGTAATCCATCATTTTTCTAATCTCTATTTTCTTTTTTATCAATCTCCTCTTTAGAAGCTGTTATTAATTCTTTTACTTCAGTGCCTTTTTCAGATTGGGTTTCCTCCCTATGTTTCTGTAGTTCATTCTTTACTTCAGATGGTATGAGTTCTGAGAATTTTTTTCTTATTTCAGAAAAGTATTCTGCTCTGAGTTCCTCTATAACTTTCTGCTGTTGCTTATTTGCTATTGACACTATTAATTCGTACATTTGAGCTGAGCTAATAGAAAAGAATTCTGCTCTGAGTTCCTCTATGACTATATGCTGTTGCTTATTTACTATCGATGCTATTCATATATTTTAGCTGAGCTAGTGTCCTCTACACTTGTTCTGGGTGCACATTGGGTTTCCTCCATATGTTTCTGCATTTGATTCTTTAATGCAGATGTTATTATTTCAGTGATTTCTTTTTTCATTTCCAATCCAATTTTCTCTATACCATTCTGCAGCTGTGTCTTTATTTCAGAAGCCGTTGATTAATTGATTTCAGATATGTGATTCCCACTTTGTTCTGTGTTAGTGTCCTCTGCACTTGTTATGGTTGGCCTTGGGAACAGAGATTGCATTGTGTTCCTTCTCATTGTCATTTTGTGTAGCACTGTCTTCTGTCCTTTGTTGTAGTGCTTTGGTGCAGTTATGACTTTAGCACCTACTGAAGTTCCTGTGCAGATCTACAAAGTTTGGATCTATGCAGCTGTGCCTGGTTTGGGACTGGCAGCTGTGTTCAGCTCCATCCTGCTGCTGCCCTTGTGAGTGATCCTGTTGTGCCCCTCTGGCAAGATGGTCTGCTCCTGGACTAGCTGGGTGGTTCTATCCCCTACTCTCTCTGCAGGGATTGCAGCTTCAGGGTTTCACCTCAGGCTTGTATGCCTGACCTGAGCTGAGTCTGGAGGGTACAAGGTGGAGTAATGGGGAGAGGGAGCTCTCCCACACACTCACCAGGCCTGGGCTAGGACTGGATCTGGGGGTCCCCAGAACATGGCAGAAATTCTCATGTAGCAATGGTGTAAGGTAGAGCTATGGAGTCATGGTGGGGGTCCCAAGTGGGTAGAAGAGGGTCACACCTTTGCTGTGCTTGGGCTGGGACTGAGAATGTTCATTTTCTAAGAGTTTGGTTTTTGGAGTTTGTTTTCTATGCTCTCTTCTAGGACTTTTAGATTGAGAAAATGAATTATAAAACACTGATTCAAACTTTGTGTGTTTTGTACTTGGCTTGATTTGGTAATTTCTTGCATTCCCCACCCCAGTGGGTTTCATGTATATCTTCTCTAGGTTAAAACTTGTTGGAGAGGTTTTTATTCCTTATCTGTAGTATTGCAGCCATTACCTTATTTTGTTTGACTTTCCAGTGAAGAAAATCATCACCACTAACAGTCGCTTCAGACATGGAAAAGTGTTGGTAGAACCTTTCTTCTGTGCTATCATCAAAATACTCCTTTTCTTCTTCGTATAATTCATCTTGGCTATCACTGTTATCACAAAGCAAGCTATCTAACCTTTTTTAAAATTTATTTGCCTTAACTCTTTCATGTTTGGGTCAGCAGGGGTCTTCTGGGACTCACAGGGAGTTACAGAATCCTTTTCTAAAGGCTTTGACGGAGGACTTGGAATGTGCACTGATTTGCATCCATGTTCCATCTTGGGCATTTTTTCTACTGAATTACTTACTGGTTTCTTTGCCTGGATTTCGGCTTCTTTCAATTTCTGCTCACTGGTCTTTATTCCCTCATGCTGTGACTTACTTTCTTCAACAACTGAATACAAAGCATCCTTAAAATGATTTTTTTCTGCAGTGTTCTTTACTTTAGTAGCATTCTGTCTTGCCTCCTTAGAGGCCTGAATAGTAGATTTCAGTGTATCTTTTCTTTTCTTCAGTACTAGGTGTTCAGATAGTCTGGTAACTGCTCTTTCAGTTGGAGTAGAATCTGGCTTTTTTCAAGCTTTTTTCAAAGTTGATGTCATCACCAAGAGCAGATTTAGTTACTATAACTGGTTTCAATTCTTTCATGGCATGAATTGCATCAAACAATCTTGTGCCTGTGTTTTATTTTTTAATGGTGCATCTTCAGTACCCTTTTGGCTTTAGCCTTATAACACTCTTGACAAGTTTTATGACGATAAAATTTGTATTCTCTCCACTTCTTTTCTCATTTTCACAACCTTATTATTGAGATTAAGAGTTATGGCAGACACCATAGTCTACGGATCATGGAAGAGGACCACAATACTTTATTGGGGAGGTTGGTTTCTCTTTTTCTAAGGTCTTCAATTGATTAGATGGTGCCTACTAACAGTACTGAGATTATCTGAGTTATTCAACAATGACCCATTTACGTCAGTTTCATCTCAAATGCAATTTCACTGGAACATTCACAAAAAAAGTTTCACCAAATATCTGACTATCATGGTTCAACGAATTTAGCTCACAGATGATGTTTGCTATCACCCATAACTTTGTTTCTTGACCTCCCTGTATCCCTGGAATTGTAGCTCATCTATCCTCACAATTTGAAGAATTGAAAATGGGTGTATTTTCTTTTTTCTGGTTGCTGTAACAAACATCAGAATCTTTAGACTATGTCCTATTCCATATATATATATATATATATATATATATATATTGTTTACTTTACCAAAATAGTTGATATAGGCTGCTTATGAGGGAAAGAGATTTAATTAGCTGACAATTTCAAAGGCTAAAATACAAACAGTGAGTTCAAGTATTGGGGTGTTGTTTCTTTCTTGCATAACCTCATAGTGAATAAGAATAGTAGTGTAGCTGTGCATGTTCCAAGCATCTCATATCTAGGAGCATAGAAGAGGAGGGCCCCATTCTATAGCCCTTTTGAAGGCATGGTCCAAGATTGAGGACTTCTCACTCATTCTCATCCTCAACATTTCCTCCATCTCCTTGTAGTAGAAATCTACAGAACAAGCTATATATATATATATATATATATATAGAGAGAGAGAGAGAGAGAGAGAGAGAGCAATATTCATATTCAAATCACAATATACTATAAGAAATCATTTCTTCAAATCATATGGCATAGCATTACAGAGTCCAGTAAACCTGGGTCTGAAGGTGATCTAAATGTATACATTGGAATCTTCTGCTAGATAAAAGGAAATACATGATCAAAAGTCTAAGCTTTGTTTCTGCTTTAAATTCATCATATAACTATGAATTAAAAATAAACATTTTGTGTAGAATATTGAGAAAGATAACTATTTTTATTAACTTAAAAATAAACATATGGCATAGTGTATACTATGGCGCCTGCCCTAACTCTCAATCTCAATAACAAGGTTGTGAAAATGAGAAAAATAGGAAGCGGATACAAGTTTTGATTATCAGAAGTTAGTGAATATCTATTTCTGTGATAAACAGGAAATAATAAAAATTGATTTTCATAAGATAGTATCATTCACATAATTTAGATTGAATAAATGTTAACAATAATTTGGAGTCTAATCTTCTTAGGTTACCCTTTTTACCACAATGAAAAAAGCTTCCTTCAAATATTGTAGATACTTGAATTCAGTAAAATAACTCAATATAGTCCAATAGCCCATAAGAGTAGTGGGTTATCAGCAGAACTGGCAATCATCAGAAATTATTGACTTGAAACTTTTATAGCTCAGCATATTAATATGGCATTACTTTTTATACCACATGGTTATAGTTTTCTGCTGGATGGCTTAGAGCAAATTAAATCATGAAAGTGTCCTTTAAACACTTCTCCAAGTACAGCTTCTCTAACAGCAATGGAAAACCCATCTCTGACAAAACAAAAAAAAAGGAAAGGGATATAAATAAACGCCATTTTTTAGTGAAAAAAATATACATATACAAGATAATTAGGATAGATATACAGCTACTTTCTCTTAGTTCAGTGAGAAGAAAGATTTGTACTAATATTATTTAGATAAAATATCATGTCTGCATCTTTTCCTCTGAATGACTACAATATATAATCTATTAATTATTATAACTGTCCTACTAACCTGTTTTGAAACTGTTTCAATGCTATTTTTCTCATTAAAATAAATAAAATGCTTTTTTAAAAAAGCTTCCTTCAAAATATGATTGGACAAATAAAATATTTCCAATGAAGTGAGAAGATAAAACTTTTCAGCTGAAGGGTAAAGTCATGGAAGTAAATGTTTAATAGTTTATGTAAATCATGTGAACAATGTGATTACTACATGAATTTTATAATTTTTTATGTGCTTAAGATTCTTTTTGTTTAAAATACTCTATATAAAATTATTTCTGACATGGTATCCATGTCCTGAAATAATCTGACAATATCGGTACTAAGATAAAAATGTTATCTAATTTATATCATTTTCTTTGAAAATGATATGATTTTCATAGGTTCCATTTCTCGTATTATCATTCTCTTATACATTTATTCATTCATAAACATTAATAATATATATAGCTTCTAGACATATGAGCTATCATTTTAATCTTTAACATTAACTTTTTAAACTTTATTTTTATTAGTACATATCTGTCACACATACTAATCACACTCATTAAAGTGAATTTATCTCTGTACACAGTGTTGCTTCATTCACTTTGCCCATTCCACTAACGACTCTTCAACTCTTCCTCTCTCCTCATTTACAAAACTCCATTTCCACTTTCTCCTTCTGTTCTCTTTTCGTTTCCTTTCCTTCCTTTCCCCATTCTCTTCCCTGCTACTCATTTGAACACATTCTTCCTACTTCCCACTATCCTTAATCCACCTTCATCCTTACTTATGCTTTTGCTTCATCACACAATGTGATATTTAATCACTCTTGGCATCCACACTCTGTACTTTTCTTCAGAAGATTTTAGAATAACTTCTTTAAATTCAACACCAATTATCCTATTTGCTCCAAGTATTCTTTTCAAATGCCTCTAACTACAAAGTTATATTTTAAAGCATATGTACTCTTTCACTGCTTATCTATTCTGTAAAGAAATATATATCTTATCTATTCTCTAAAACAATGTAATTTCCAGTACTAGGACACAGTCCTCGCTGCATCAACAAAATATAATACAGTGATGAATTGTGCCTAAGTTGCTAAAATCTGTCATTGTAGATATTGCATATCAAACATTTAATGATATCCTTCATGGTCCAAAGGTAATATGTTGGTATTTCCTTCACATTCTAAGAAGACAGGCAGATTTCTGAAGCTTTATAATTTCTGGATAATAATTTTTTAAACCCTTAATATTAACAGCATGTATTTATCTTTGAATGTACATGAGCTGCCCATCTATCGCTAGACCACTTTTTACAGAACTATGCATAGAATACAGTGTAATTTGACTGTGTTGTGTGATAAACATTTAGAATGAATTATGGATTTAAACAGCAATTCATTCCATAATGGATGAACCAAGTAATGTAAGAATGAATCCATAGTGACCATTTAAAATGGAATTCAAGAGAAAGAACACTTTATTTGCTTCATAAAAACCTGTGAGGCATTGCTATTGAATAACGTAAGCAGAATGCAGCCACATAAATCTTCTTAATTTACATCTAGGGCTTCATTATGCATATTTGATAGCACTCTGCAGAACTTTAATTTACAGACTTTTGGAACTTTAACAATCCCAAAAGAAGTGCTAACCATGCCTGTTGGAACATTTAACTGAAGTAAGTCACTGGAGATTTCCTTAATGAGTGCAGAATTATCAGTTATTTGCATTCCTTGTAGATTTAAAGCAATAGGGCCTATTAACAAGATAATGGCAAAAGCATTTTGAGTGCAAGTATTTTTTAAACCGTTTTGATAATATGCAGGACTCAGAACAGAAAGTTTGAGCAGTCTGCTTTGAATTTGAGTTACTATTTGTTTACCTCTGCTAAATAGACAATGTGATGGAAATGGTCACATATTGACCACTGTGTCAGTAAGTTAACTTAAAAAATACATTGGCACTATCTAGGGGTAAGCCTTCAGTGGAAATTCATACTACCACTTCAGCTTATTTGATTAGAATAAACAGATTTAAATGATGTTAAGTCTTATCAAGTGCTTTTTAGAAAATGAAATTTTGTGTTCTATTCTTCAATAACCAGTTAAAATCATTGTTCAAAATTTTAGAAAGTTTCCAATTTAGCAGACTTAGCACTATGTGTGTGTCTTTACTCTTTAAGACACAAGTATTAGCTGTTTTGCTTTTTTAAAACACTAAATTGTGATTCATAAGTAGATAAGAAATAAAATTTTTTAAAAAGTAGATAAGAAATAATGTGATGAAATAAAATTATAAAACTGACATTTGTTGAAAGAGAAACATTTATCTATGATTTTTTTGCTTTACTTATAACAATATAAATAATCTACCTACCTACCCATGTGCATACTGGAATGATGAGCTTAGTCTTAGACTGCACATAATTGGGTAATTGATTTCCATTATGAGGCATATAATGTATTTGCCACAGTAGAATAACAGCAAGTAAGTAAAACACCAAAATTAGGATGCATTAGAAGATGCCAGGCTCTACAGAGAATTAGCCAGAGTTGTAGGCTGTGAAAAACATAATATTTTATTCTCATAATTCAGATATGTTTTACTTGTATTTAATATTATTAAACTGTCACAAATCCCTCATGTTCAAAGCATGGCCATGTCTCTACAGTGTCCTCATGTAAATAAAGAAGGTCTGTATCTTAGTTGGCCGTATCCCTTCAGAAACAATTTCACCCTATTAACAGACTCTCTTTCCTCCATTCCTTTTACCAAAGCAAAACAGAACAAAACTTCCTGGATGCTCTTTCCTTTTTCCTTTTTAAAAGCATCAAGCTAAAAATCTATAAGCCAAGGAGACAAATAGCTTATCTATGAATACTGACATATAGATTTATTCTAGTCATGTGAACTTTTTTATCTAATTGATATTTTGTGAAGTAGACATTTAAATCGAGTAAATATGCTGCTACCCAAATTTAAATGTGAGTAGTGAGCCAATGAGACCTTTGCTGATACTCACTCATGCCTTCCTATTATCATGGAAAAAGTAGTGACTTGGGCATCAAGATAGCTCAACTGAAAACAAAGAGCTCATGTTGTGTTTGCTGTACTGGCCGGCTTGCATCAGTTGGAACGACAAAACAACTTTGGATTTTATGTCAATAAGATGCAGGTGATCGCCAAGTTATGATAGTTCTATTTAATAGTTTTTACCTTGGCAGAATAGAAATCAGTGGGAACTGTAATTTGAACTTCGACTTTCAGCCTATCCCCCTAATGAGCAGCATGCACTCCCTTATTCTCTTATGATGCTGGGTCTCCTCAAGAGCCATAACTCATAGTTAGCTATGGCACTGCAAAGGTAAACCATCAAGACAACAGTACAGAAACTCTGGTGGGAGGCTGCAATATTTGATGGGTTAGGTGTATTAAACCCATTTTAGGATTCTGAAATGTAGCCCCATTATATGTCAAGGAAGATAAATATTTGTCTGAAAATTCAGTGTTCTTATATAAAAAGCCCAAATTGTTTTCTCGCATATTACCATATAACATCATCATGAGTACATTTCTTGGCATGGAAGTTAGGAGAGATATCAATATTTTTATTGAATTACTTTTACTATTATTGATGATACTCTCACTATCAGTGGGTTCCAATTATAAATTTCAAACTCTGGCTTGCATTTTTCTGATACTGACCCTTAGATTCTTCAGTATCAATATGTCTCAAATGGATGTCAACATAGGGGTAACCATAATATCAAAAAATGCTTCATCCATTAAGTATTTAGGAATGAAGGAAATTAAAGGTGAGGCTGTATTCTCTAGCATATAATTGTAATTAGGAGCTGAGGATGGAGATCTATCAGTATAGTAATAACTGTCTTAACAAATATTATAGTACATAAAACAAAATATATATTTCATAGAAACATTATTTGGTATGAAATACACAACGGTTCAGATATGCAAACTCCTGTCAATGATGTTATTCAACAAAGAAAGTTTAAGACGATTAACAATATGTACTTGACAACACTTTTCCAAAGGCTCTCACTGGAAGATTTTCTTGCAAGTCAGATCCTTATGTCAGGAACATGTTAGGCTATCAGATCATAAAGACTTCAGACATATGGGTCACAAAGTAAAGGCAGTTCACACCAGATTATCTTGCTCAGCATGAAACTTCCAAATGCAGTCTGCTCTCATGTGAAGCCTGTGTCGGATGATGCTGATGAAATTCTAAGCATTGCATTTCTCACTATTTCAAAACCAAAATGTAGAATTATGTATCCCTTTCTCATGAGTTTGGACAGTATGAGCTAGAAATATTAAATCTGATCACACTGAGAAGGTAAGATATTTAAACCTACTCATTTCAGAGAGGTACATAATTGCAAGTGTCTGCTGGAAGTATGAAATATTATAATATTTATAATATTAAATATTATAATATTAAATATTATAATTGGCAAATTCACAGAAATTAAAGCTCCTGGGTGAAGAAATTTTTGGTAATTTGCTGAGTTTTCCCTGATATATATTGTGAAATATTTCATTTTGAGTTGTATTCCTTGTAAAATGACAACATAGCTTTTGTTCTAGAAATATCAGTTGATAATATAATTTATAATAAATCATACTAGCTAACTTCTAGTGTTACTGTACCTCTTTATGGGAATAAAATTAATTGTTCTTTGCCTCAGTCTCTTTATCTCTAAAATGAGATAATAATGTTGCATTCCTCTTGGAATTTAAGAGGACTAATGGATGAATATTTTAAAGACCTAAGATCAGTTTCTGCAATCCAATTAATTCTTGCAAACTTTCATTAGTTGCTCTTGCACAATTTTGAAGCAAAAGATAGATTTCCAAATTCATAAAACTATTTAAGAAAGGTGTGACTTAGCATCTAAATTATCTAGGCTGGGCTAGAACTTTCTCCTGTTTCAGCCTCCTAGAATATAAAGATTACAGGTGTGTGCTGCTATGCCTATCTTGTCCCCACTGCTTAATTCAAATTTTTCCTTTGAAATGTAAGCTATTTCAATAGTTTCCACAACATTTAGCGTACGTAAAATATTTTCCCACCTGATGCCATAGTGCTTCCAAGTTACATTCCCAAGACATGAATTAGATAATTGCACTTCCTCTACTCATATTTAACAGTCACTGAGTATTGCTTATAGAATGAATTCCAAACTCTGCAGCAAGGCATCCTAGGCTATCCACAATCTGTTCCTAATCTCAGTCTTCAGCCTCATTTCACATTATGTCCTTCAAAATCACTCTGATCTAATTATACTCTTCTGCTGGTTCCCAGCTGCATCAATAAAGTTTTCAGATGGGAATAGTTGCTGCACTGTGAAGAGCCTAAGTACTGAGGTCAGTTTCTTGGGTTCAATGCCATGCACAGTCACTTATTTAATGGTGACACCTGGTAAATCACTTCTTCACATCATATTTTATTTCCATTTTTAATTTGAGTTTTAATATCATAAAGAAATAAAACCAGCCTTACTGAATTCAGTCAGAATATGTGTGTTCACTCTGTAAGTGGCACTTTTGTCCTGACTGGTACCATGCACCTATCTCTAGGATATCTTTGTGTTCCTTCCAACTCCAATATGTCTGCTATTTTCTATACCATATTTTCCATTATATAAGAGCCATATCAAGTGCAAATGATATTGCAAATATTCTGAGTCTGTCCCAAGTAGAAAAAAAAAGCTATCGTTATTTCAGAACCCAACGCATGTTAATTTTATTGATAGAGGAATTCAAATTTATTTTTTATTATAGGAAGAGACTGTGTCTTATTCATTCTATTTCTTTTAATCCAATCATTGTCTCAACAGAAATACTGTCTTAAAAACTTAATTTCTCTAAACTTAAGTAGTCCTTGATTGAGCCAAATTGAGATGGGGACATAAATTAGTTTCCATGACTCATAATCTCGTGTATTTTCCACTTCACATTCATTCCCCTGCTCCCTCTGCACTGTTAGTAAGGCTGGCTATGACTTAAGAAATTTATCTCTTTTACAACTCAGTTTCATTATCACTTTATGTTTAGAATGAATATGCCTTTTATATAAAGCTGGCATGAGATTTAAATAGCAGTGTTCACCTTTGGCATGACTGATTCTGAATAAGTGTTTGGCCATGTTGGTAAGTTATCATTACGTGTTTAACAGAGTTGGGATGTAGGATGAGAGAGAAAGGAGGGGGGCAAACATGGTATTTATGTTTCTAGGTCTAGTGGAAAAGGAAAGTGACTGCTGATGGCTTCATCACTGCGACTCCAAGTGGAAACTGGGGAAGTGGAGAAGTCGTCTGCGACTTGGTAATAAGCAACGTGAATGCTAAAAATATCTGATAAAGGTCTATTTTCCTCCAGACAATCAACACAACTTGGGACAAAACAGTAACATCATTTTCTATTTATACTCGGTCTAGAAAATGCTTCAGAAACTGAATAAAAATAGTCTTCCTTCCAGAAATGCTTCTAACAAAACATGATGTCTGATATGTAAAAACATCTGGTGAAAACAGTATGTTATTTCTTTTACTATCCAGGTTATCTTGTGATAACAAAGTTAAGCAAAATTTAATTTTACAAATACACCCCAATATTCTAATGACTAGACATTATTTATTATGATTTATATCAATAACACATTCTGAATCCAGAGCCCAAACTAAGGTAATCATTTATTTTCTTTATGCCCTATCTAGGATGAATCATTTTTTCTCCCAAATATAATCTTTATTGGCACTCATGTTCTTGCATGTTAGGGATAAATTAGGTTTTATGTTTGCAATTTTCCTTTCCTGACTTACACTTTATTAGTGAATGGAAGCTCTTACAGTGGCTATGAGAAGCACGTGGCATACTCAGTAAAAATGCAGACACTTGGTTCCATTTGAGGCACACCTCTCTGGAAGTGTAAAGCCTGAAATCTGAATTTTATCAGGATCCCCAACCCCCAGTAAGAACCAATGGCTTGGATTGACTTTCTTTTAGAAAAAAAATTGAATTTATGGATGTTTTCCAATTCTAAAGGAATTTATAAACTAAAAAATAAAGGCTTTATAAAAATAGTTTCTGCTAGGGTCATCATAGCACTGAGAATTTTAGTATTATGTTCTTTCTGAGACCAATTTTGTTACCAATCAATTTGGTGCTATTTTGTTCCACAGAGCATTGTTCAGTTTTGCACTGAATTCACTGTGCTGCCTCAGCTTTTTAAAGTAGTCTACAAAGTAATTACAGATTTCCCTGTCTGCAGTGTCCTTTGCAAGCAAAAGATTTCACAGTAATCAGAGGTTTCTGTTACAACTGCCTCTGTGAATGCACTCAATTCCCTCGCAAGCCTGGCCTTTATCTGATTTTGTGGAAATTGTAACCAGCATTGTCTTACTTATCCTTAACCACAACTATAAATAGTTCATTTATGTAACTTTCTTCTTTCTTTCTTTCCTCTTTGTTTCTTTCTTTTGTTTTGCATGTGTTTAGTACAGGGTCTCACTACACAGATCAGACTCATAGTGATCCTCCTATTTTCAGCTTTCTAAGCATTGAGATTACAGGCATGCACCAGCATGCCCAGTCTCATTCTAACCACCCCTCCACCCCGGGGCAGGACCTGTATGGCACAGGATCAAACCCCACTTCCTGCATCTGCCTAAGCAGGCACTTTAATCTGCTGAGCTTTCTGGCCGGCCTCATGTAACTTCATTTCTATTTTTTCAAGTTTTTTTTTTCATTCTGTTGAGAACTGAGATCTAACATTAAAGATGTGATTTTGTTTCACTTTAGTGTCTCTAAATAAGGTAATTAGATCAGAGAGTTATCTGATAGGTAAAAAAGAACTAGTTTGTCTAACCATATTTAGTGGGTTAAAAAATTATTGCAGTGAATCAGATCAATGGAAGCAGTCAGCCAATCCCTTCTGAAATTATTTGTGCCACACACAAAACAATACAAAAAAACCTATAGTAAGGGGGCTGGGGAAATGGCTCAGTGGAATAAGCGCTTCCCTGGCAAGCGCAAGGTCTGAGTTCAATCCCC
>NDGM011236859.1:5641-16903 GCA_002564305.1 Octomys mimax | reverse complement strand
TTTCTCAGTTTTAAACTGGAGAAATTTCAAAACAACAGGAAAGTTATCCCTGTATATTGTGGTACACAGCTAAAACAGTGAGAAGAGTTAAACCACTAAACGAAAGGTATTCACGCAACTTGATGACAATGTTAGTATCTTTAATCCTAGTGAAACATGAATGCATCTTACTTCTTCTAATAGTGGGCGGAAGTGATAAACATTCACTTTGTATTCAAGCTACAATGCCTTCATATTATAAAGTACAGTGGACTTTAGAGGAATTTGGTTTTAAATATTAAAAATAAGTAAAATGTTAACGACATTAAGTAAGTATGGTTTTGGCTTTAGAAATGTTATTGCAGGTTATTAATTAATTATGCTAGCATCATCTATCTATTAAACGTATCATTTTTATGTTTTTGTTTGCTTTTCATTTAGAAGACTGAAAACAGTCATGCCCTTCATTATTACATTGTTAATATGAAAGATGATAAGTCTGTGATAGTACAACCTATATCTTAATAAGAACACTAACAAAAATGTTCAAATATAAAATGTATATAGCATATACTTTGTAATTTTTTTTTGTATTTAGTACAGGGTCTATAGGGTTTCACTACACAGACTGGACATGTAGTGGTTTTCCTATTTTCAGGCTCCCAACAGCTGGGATTACAGACACATAACACCACAACCACTCTCAATCTCAGTCTCAGCATGCCCTGGGTGTGGAGCTAGCACAGCACAAAGGATATAAAACCCTGATCCCTGCATCTGCCTTACTTTTGTACATTTTTTAGAAAAAAAAATCGCAAACATTAATTTCAATTAGATGCTTTTTTCAAAACTAAAGAATTTGTATAGATAGAAGAAATGTAAATAGGATTTTAAATATAATAAGTAGTGAAACTGGTGTTGTTTTTGACATTCAATTACTCATTGGTTCTATTACTCTAACAGTTCTACCAAGTATGAGGTCAATAAAATGTATGATTGTGTAGAAATATTTTTATATTTATACATATGCATATTAATAATTTTAAGTGGATATTAACTCATCAGATCAAAAATTTGTAAAATATTTGAACTTTGTAAAGTAGAATAAAAAGTTTCAGCTATGTCCTAATATATAATGTCTAACATTGGCGGTGGAGTGTTTATATCTTTTCAAGTTTTTATGACTCTGAGCTACCAAAGGAGGGAAAAATCATAGAATGAAAAAATGTCTCCAGTGGTGCTTAATTAACAGGAATTCCTAGGTGAAATGGAGTTGGATTTTGTTTTTTTGTCAACATAAATGATTTAGAAATTGAGGCATAATATTTCAACAATGTGTTTTATGAAACAGACTAATCTAGAAAAACCTTTAATTTCAAAACAGAATTGAACTGATTCATTTGATGACAGGCTGTAACTTTATGTTTTCAAAGATAGCAGTGACTTATAATTAATTAGGTTCAATTGGTAAATATGAATTCTTTCAGAGAAAACATGTTGTTTTGAAAATCTTACAAATTGTCTCAAAGTTTGTCTTTACAAATAATGAGGCTTATGCTGCAAGATAAATATTAAAATATACTGAGAAAAAAGAAAAAAGTTGCTAAAATTTAACTCAATTTTTTTTTTTTTTTTTTTGTGGAACCGGGGATTGAACTCAGGCCCTTGCACTTGCCAGGGAAGTGCTTATTCCACTGAGCTATCTCCCCAGCCCCTTAACTCAATTATTACCAAGCTTATATTTTCACTTTTCTGCTTGAAACTTAGCACATTATATTTTAGAAATGTTCTTAATAAGAATAGCTCATTTTATCATTACAACAACCAAAGTGTTTAGATATAACTAAAACTTAAACAAACAGTTCATTTTATACACGGAATAAAGCTCTAGTAATATAGCATTATATTACATATATATTACTTACACCATCATATTAAATATATATTTAGGGTATCTATTTGTATATCTATCTATGTCAGTAATAAATACAGTATCAGGTGAAATGTGGATATATGAATGCAATTTGATCTTTAGCAGTAAAAAGCACTATGAATTTTTAAAATGTTTGAATTTTGGATAGAATATACACATTTTTAGGAGTTTCCAAGAAAATTCTAGGCAACATTTTGTTCAGTTTTTTAAATTTTATTTATTTATTTTTTTAATGGGGATTGAACTCAGGACCTTGTGCTCGCCAGTCAGACGCTTAAGCCACTGAGCTATTTCCCAGTTTCTCTAGGCAACATTTTATTTTATTTTTTAATATTAATTTTATTGAGAAAACAGTAGCAATGAGACAGTTCCAAAACATGTTAGTAGGACAATTACAATAACACATGCATATTGTTGTCTTCATAGTAGTTATTCATATTACAAGATGCAGACATGATATCATGTCTAAACACTATTAGTTCAAAACTTTCTTCTCATTGCACTGAGAAAGTAGCTGTATATCTATCTCAACTATTTTGTATATACAGATATATAGATGTATATATATATATATTTTTTTTTTCACTACAGAATGGCCCTTCATTTATATCCCTCTTTTTTGTTTACTTTTGTCAGGGATGGGTTTTCCATTGTCATTTATATATTGTGGGTGAATGAATTCAGCAAAGTAATCCAATATAGTCCAGTAGTCTGTAAGAGTAATGGGTTATCTGCAGGACACACAATATCAGAAGTTATTGACTTGAGCCTTTTACAACGAGGCAACATTTTAAATAGAATCTTCCTGTATGGACAAAGTACTCTGACAAAATTGACTAATTTTCATTTTTCTCGCAAATTCTTATATTTGATACTACAAATGTGAAATTTTGTTAAGAAACCATTGCAATGTCCTTGTAGCTGTGCAATGTCCTTTATCTTACAAAATTTTTAATTATGAGTTTACTAATACAATGGAAAAAGAACTACTAATTAGAATAATCATTTAGTGTATCAATTTTTTGAACATTCTGCAACAATTTATTGAACACATTTTCGCTTCATCTGAAGAATCAATGTTTTTACAATACTCACTCTTGGCCCTTAAGTAGAATGTAAAATACTAAAGAAGCTTGAAATAATTATAATGTAGCATGACAAGCACTGAATAAAAGAAGTCACAGAGAGACAGAGACAGTCAAGTTCAGTCAGACCTTGATTCATAGGGTAGGTAACCCTATAGCTGTTTTGAAAATCACACTTATTTCCCTGGGATATGAACTAGGAGAATACTAAGTGACATGGATTGCACTATCTATAATAATGTATGTCATGTTTTCTAATATTTGGAAGGAGAGTGAATGAGCATGATGTCGATGAATTTATAGGAGGGGAGCAAAGACAATTTGGTCTACATTTAATATGATGGTATAAAAACTACAGGAAAATGTCAAGAGTCCTACTGATGACAACGTGAAATATTGAGATGATGGTAATAAAGTCAGATGGTATTACTATAATGTAAAATTAATGTTCAAGCATAAAAACAAGATCAAGAAAATGCACTGACTTCCATCTAACCACCCCTTACATCCCCTCCCCCACACATTGAGTCCTAGGGCTGTAGTAAGCTACAGGAACAAGCAGGGTACTCAGGGTCAGTCAAAGTAAATAATTAATTTTAAGTATTGTACTTAAGAGACTGATTGATTAGAAACAAACAAAAAAAAAACTGCAACAGTTCAGGGCTGAAGCTAATGGTTCTTTGATCAATTCTTGATGCAAACTGAGCACCAGGTTTGTGTTAATATATACAAGATAAATTTTTATGCTCATATCTTGTACCCTATGCAACCACCTTAAAGGTAACAACATGTACTACATTAACTATTGTTATTTTCTTATTAATTTGGCATGAAATTGAGTTTTATCTTTATTTCATAAAATAAAATAGTACAATATAATGTTAAACTTCAATGCATCTTGAAATCTATTTAGATAGCTGATATTTACAAATTCAATTATTATTTTAACAAAGATATACAATTTTTTTAAAAATGCCTTTCTGAAAATATTAAATATTATGTTTTCGTCACCAGAAATCTCTCTACCAAACAATAAATCTGAATAGCAAGGCTATTGGGAAAAATGAATGGTAAATACAGTTATAGACACATTAATCCAGAACAAATACTTAAATTACTATTCTGATTGTGTGTGTGTGTGTGTGTGTGTGTGTGTGTGTGTGTTTGGTCTTTAATAGGTTCAATTGTAAGCCCTGGAGCCAAATCAAAAAGACTACTATCAAAGGGTTTCTCCAGCACAGCATTTAGATTCTCAGATCTTTAAAAATTGATAAAAATACACAGTTCTTTGATAAATATGTTGCTTACTTTCTCTATTATACTATAACCACCTAAAATTGTACATCATTGTAGACTATCAAATATAGGTAGCCAATCACACCTATTTGAATAATATATGCAGAAGTATAAGAGAAAATGTGACTGTCAGATTTTTCTAAATGATTCAATCCTCAGCAATTATTTCCTGCATTGATTCTAAGTCTGCACAAGATAATAAAACTGTTTGCTACTTTTTTCCTATTTGAACATATTTGGAAGGATAGTTTTAGAGCAGTTGCAATGCTGTAATAATAAGAGCACTGTTTTTATTTATTTATTTTTTGGCTTCACAATACTCACCTTGACATTTCTATTACAAGTTAGCAAATAACTCATTTCTGATAATATTCAGGAAATGTCTCAGCATGATAAAAAAGATTCATGTTAAAGAATTTGCAAAGAAATCTTTCGTATACAAGGTGGCTACTGTGATCACAGTTCTGTGAGGGGAAGAAATGTTCACAACTTAAATATGTAGGGAGGGCTCTCACTCCTCCTTGCTCTCTGCACTAGACTATTGATCTCATTAAGGATGCAATATAGCCCACAGTCTTTAAGCAAACACATTTTCCCCCTAAAAATCAAATAGAGGAATAGGCAAAGAATTCTCTTTCATCTATAAATTATAAAGCCAAGTTCAAGAAATTCAAACTACTTGAAAAGAAGTATTTGATTTCTTATGTAAAGAAACTTTAAAAAATAGCAATAAAAACTCAATTTTGACTTGCTTTAGTGATGAGAACTATTTATTTATTTATTTATTTATTTATTTTTAGTGATGGGAACTTTAATATTTTTGATACATACCTAGGATTCCACATACAGCTGCTTCTGATGGAAACTAATAGTGAGATGAACAAATAATGTAAGATATTTATAGTAAAGTTAATCTCCACATGAATATAGTTTGCATATTTTTCAAAAATAAATAATCATAGATGCTTTAAGTACTTATACACAAACATATATGTATATATAATTCCTTAAGCCAATTCATTTTCTTTGTCTTTATTCTTGCCTAGGAAAAATGTAACAGTATTTTGCACTGAAATATAGAAACAAAAATACTAAATTTTGGTTTCATTTTTCTTTTAATAGGTGAAAGAGAAAATCTATATTCATTGCTTATGTTTAAGTGGTTCTAAACAATCGTCACGAGAAAGTCTAGTTTAGTGTGTTCCTGACTATATCACTTTTGAAGACTGTATGAATTAATTACTTCGAAGTAATTTAGTTGCTGTCACTCTATTTTATTATTTTCCTACCATTAAAGAAGAAAAAAACTATTGTATGTTTGTTTACTCTCCCTGATGTTATAAAAGAGATCTACTCAGTGAAGAAATGGTGAAAGTTCTTCAAAAGTGTATTGTTAAGTGATAATAGTTATCATGATGACAGTAAAAGCAATCACTCATGCATTTTTATTAGAAGAGAATATCCTTCTACTTGCTATGATCTCTGACCGAAAGTAGACATCACAGCATCCATTCTTTATTGACAATAGACAGCCCACTAGGGAAGGAAATGAAGTAAGAAGGAAATGGCTTTGCCTCGTTAATGAGCTTGATTTTGGGTACCATATGCTCAGAATTTTTATTCCTTTAGCATATGAGGTATATCTAAAGATTAGATTTAAAAATCCACCAGTTACTTGCTATAGCATGCATTGTTTTCTGCTTAATAGTATAAGATATACTAATTGAAGTGTTCTACCTACATGAGAGCCTTGATGAAAATGAGACATTCCATAAGTTTCAGTTCAGTTCTGTAGTGTTGAAGTAATCAGAAGATATATGATTTCACCCCAAAATATGATTCTTCCAGAGTTTGCTTTTCTGGGATATGGGAACCACTCTGTCCTGTCAATTTTCTCGGTGAATTTTGTCTACCATTTTTATTGTACTGATTGTTCCTCCTGAGTACTCACAGTCTTCACACATTCAACTTGTGTGGGTGGGGAGGTCCCCATTAAATAGAGCTTCTCGTGCATTAAAATCACCATTAAGAAAAGTCATTTAGAAAAATAATTCATGTAACAATGGTATGGTATTTTGAAGAATGATATATAAACTTATGAGAAAGAGCATAGGTAATACATTTAGAGCATAGTTGCATACCGACCTGCTAAGTTGGACATAAACTCCTATTTCTGTGTATTCATAAATGATATATGTATAATAATCTATAATAATGTTAACAAATTACTTATGAAGTGAAGCCTCATTGGTACACATTGCTTTAAATAATTTTTAACTTATGCATACTGCATAAAGCCTATTGGCTATCCCCATAGAATGTGATGTCTATAAAATAAGGGGATTTTTGACAGGCAAATTGACAAGATATGTTTCTGTTATTCTATAATACATTTTAATTATTCGTGGAGGATTTATATTTGTGAATTTTCTGGTCTCAGTAATGTAACAGCATTTAAAAAAAATCTAACAATGTATTTTTATTTTTTAAACATTATTATGTTCCTATATATTCCTGATATGCCATAATTCCATATAAGCAGTCCATGTGGAATAGCATTGTTTTTTTGTAATTTGTAAATAGTTAAATAGCTATATACTTGAATAAAACATCAAACTTTTTCCTACCAGAAGTTTTGTAGTAGAATGTGTGTAACAAAAAATAGCAGCCTTATTATAGTCTATTTTTCTCTAAAGTTCCTGAATATCATTAAGAGAGCAAATTAGTCTGGAAATTTTTTTCTAAATTTCTGAATATATATGAGTTCAAATTTTCTGCCCTGACTAGATAGCCATGTTAATTTGACCAAAATGCATAGTGTGCGCGGTCTGGAGGACAATTCAGCTATAAAAAGGCCTATTTCAGAAATGCTAACTATTCCTGGCTCCTCGTTTCTTGTAATTTAAAGAAGTTGCCTGCAGCCTTTCTTGTTATGACTGTCACATCTGCCATTATCTCTCCATACCTATGAAATGTCTACAGCGATGCCTGTCAGACGCCACATGCATCTGGCAAGTGATGGTACAGTCATCCTAACTACAGGAACAAACAAACTCTTATTCTTCACTTTGTGTTGATTACTAAAAAACAATTTTAAAAATCATATTTTCAATTTATTTTTGTAAATACTATATATATCTTAATGTTTCCATATAAAATTACTATAGAAAAAGAAAAAAGATATTAGAAATGAAATCTTCCAAATCCTAAAATTTATATATTTTAGCTTTGCAAGACAACATCAATTTGACTATACAAAGTATTTTCATGAATATTGTTTTGTGTAACCCTTTATATTCCCTTGGTAACTTACTTTGAATATAAATCCACATAAATACTTTAAATGAAAAACTTTACTAAAATTTTAAAACTATGTACTGTACTAATAATTTTCCTTAAGAGTTTTTCAATACATGATAGCATGACTATTTCCTATCTATATATACTAGTGAACCATCTGTTTGTTAACCAGAACCTTTGTAAGTTCAGTAATGAAAATATTTTTTAAAATCTCTGAAATAATGTCAAAGAAGAACCCATTCTCTATAAAATTTGGTCTCATTGGTGTGGAAACATATTTAGTAATGTTTTGGAAATATAAAAAGATATGTCTAGTATTGCTTAATTCTAGTAGTGGAAGAAATAGGGCATAAAATCATAGTGTTCAAATCTCAATCTGACTAGCTACTAGCTTTGCAGTCTGAAAAGATCTATGCACTCCTAAAGTCTATTATTGGAGAAATGAGAATTACTACATTTTCCCCATAGCATTAAGGAATAAATTAGTGCACAGTTCTCGCCTGAGCAAGCTCTGAGTAAGTATTAACTGTGAATGCTATTTTCCTTTTTCTTACATCAACTTTGATTCTTAATTTGATTTATACAGAAAAGACCAAAAAAACAATGAAAGCTAGTATTAGAAATCTCCTTTGATTTGGCTATTCTCTATCTAGATATTTTTCTGAAAGACTCACAGTGACCGTATGTCAGTGATGCCTCTCGACCTATGTTTAAAGTGGTGCAATTGGTAGTAGTGGTTTTTCTACACAACAGATTACTACTCTGCCATAGTGAAAGATAAACTTGAGATGCTTGTAGCAAACAGATGCCTCTCAAGACAATTATGTAGGTGAAATCAGACACCCTAACGTGATATGAGAAATCGTAATTGTAAATCGAAACAAAGTAAAACTAGATAATTAGAAGTAGGGATACAGATATTTTTTCAAATGTAAAGGGGATCAATAGATATGAGGGGAAGGAAAAAGAGATGAAAAGAGAATGAAGCTAGGTACTGTACATGTACTAACTCCACATCAAAGGTGTAAACATTGTGTACTCCACATTTGTATTAAACAGGTCATAGCTGCCTTCAAGCTAGATGTTTTCTGGAACTTTCCCTTACCAAATTTTCTGCCAAAGCAAGCTTTGCCTAAACAAACAATGCCTTCATCCTTGAATATGTATAAATATGGTGGTCAGATAAAATATATCCTGCAAACATTGGGTATTCTCACTTAGGATTCCCAGATAAAATACATACAATTAAGTTTGATTGCAGATTTATTAATTTTTAAGTAAAAGCATATGTCAAATATTACAATGTATAGCATGACTGTTTACTTGAAATTCAAATTTATTGGAGCCGTTTGTATTTTAGTTGATTTATTGGTCAGTCCGATTAATAATACACTTGGCACTTAAGGAAGCATTACTAGAAAAATGTCCTGTTATACATTTCAGGTTTTATTTTATTCTTTCAGGTTCTTACGCTAGGGAGACAATGTAATATTTATACATGTGGATCTAATTTATTTCTCTTAAGAGGATAGCCTCTAGTTGTATCCACTTACCTTTAAAGGCCTCAAGTTCATCTTTCTTTGTAGCCGAGTAGTATGCCACTATATTAAAAAAATCACATAATTTTCATCTATTCCTCTGCTGATGGGCATTTAGGTCATTTCCAAGATTTGGCTATGAAAAATTGTGTTTAGGTAATATAACAGCCATTGCTAATTTGCTATTCTTGGTTTGAAAATCTGTAACATCAACTGTTGTATGTTAGCCTGATTCTGTCTTTGTTTCTGCTTTTGCTTTTACTTTTCAAAATAAAATAAAATAAAATGTCTTAACTTAATTTTAACCCAATTACTAAACAATTTATTTGTTAACACAACACTTACTGAAGGTAATATCTTTTATTATACTAATGGGCAAAATTGTGCAAAAAATGTTTTAGTGTTATGCCTTAATTTTATAACTGAGAAAATTTAATGATAGTAATTTACAGAATATTTCCTCATAGATGATATTAAGTGTCAGGCACCTAGCCAGCCAGAATGTGGTTTCTCTCTTTAAAACCAAATGAGTTTGGCCAGACATGGTGTTGCATGCCTGCAATCCCAGCCCTCAGGATTCTGAGGCAGGAGGATGGTCACAGGTCTGTAGCCAGGCTTTGCTCCACAGTGAACTATGCAGTGGGGCCGTGTCTCAAGGAACAGTACACAAACAAAAGAAGCATAAAAGAGTTTTGTTTTTGCAATATCATCATTAATGAACTAATAGCTCTAAAATGATAAATCCCTTTTATTGTAATTAATTTATACATATGTTATTTAAAAATCTATGACTTTTTATGAATTATCTACTTTATATCATCTTCTAATTATGCAATTTATATATATACTGCTTATAAACATCTTTTGATTATTGTTTATGTAACTACCTTAATGATTAAGTATGTGTTAAATTATGAAATTATTAAAATGTTAAATGTATCCTATTTAAGATAAGTAGATTGAGAACATATTACAAATGCCTACACATGCCAAAAATAAAATAAAATTCAGTGTGAAAATATATATGGTTTTGTCAAAAATCTAACACATTATGATAACTTCTATCAAAAACTTCTAATTTGACAATGCAGTGCAAAAAAAAAAACCTACCTGAAATGCATAAGTAAATTTTGTTTGATCTCAACAGAGTTTTTCAAATAAAAGATGCAAGTATGTAGAGTGTGATTTGAATAATAAATAACACATACTTAAAAGAAAACTTGCTATTCTTGTGTCTCTATGTTAACAAAAGTAGCATACAATATTTTGATGAAATAACTTATGTTGCATATAATTTTATGTTGTTTCTGTATTACTCTGCTATTACAAAAATAAATATTTGATCTTAAATCTTTAAAATTGGAGATGTAATGTATCCATCACACTCAGTCATAAATGCAATAGAATCTTTAAAAACATTCTTATCACAGAACTAAAAAAATATGCATCTCCTCTCAAAGTACCATTTAAATATCCTCAAGCCAACCCAGGCCTTACAGTATTTTTAGTGGATTCTAATGTTATGTTCATGCAAAGTTTATGTAATGCCAAAAAATTATTTACATTCAAGATTATGTGAAAAGCACAGATTTAAAAAGTGCTTAACTTTAAATGTATGTGAACTCATAGAACCTAGGGAAATCATTCCAGTGTATCTCACGTGGAATGATGTATTTTAAAGTTCATTATTTTCCCTTGAAAATGTTCTAAATTCAATTGTAAAGAAAAATTCGTGATCCCTACTGCATTATACAAACTGTACCAGAGTTCTGTAGAAGTTTTTAATGCCAAAGGCGCACTTAAAATAAAAGATGCATGACTGTTAGAATAAGAAATTCACCAATCTTACTGTTTAGTAGAGCTGCTTAGAATGCCTAAAGTTATTTAATCATGACACTAAATATTTTATGTATTTTAAGTATTTACTCTTAAAGGAATCTCAGGGCTATGCATATTTATTCTGTAGAAAATAATATGGTATTTTTAAATATTTCTTTAAAGCATACATGCTTAGGTAAAATGAAGATGTTAGCTATGATGTTTTAGGAATTATTTTCATATAAGTCTTCCTTCCTTCCTTCCTCCCTCCCTCCCTTTCTCTCTCTCTCTCTCTCTCTCTCTCTCTCTCTCT
>NDGM011236855.1:3241-15033 GCA_002564305.1 Octomys mimax | reverse complement strand
GGGAGGGGGAGGAGGAGAAGAATTAATTTTAGGCCCCCTAAAAATTCCTTAAAGTGTTACTAAGGCAATATTCCACATTAATGATTATACAGATTTTTAAATTATTTTATTTTTATTTCAAATTTTAATCAATGTCATTGCCCACCCACATTCTTACATTCTTACCAACACTTATCTAGCCCATGTACAATTTCACAGTAGCTCTGGTTCTTGTCTTTGCTTTGTTTGCGTTCATTAGGGTTGCTGTAACAAAAATACCATAAAGTAGGTAGCTTAGCAACAAACGTGTGTCTCTTACCCCTAGAAGCTGAGGAAGCAAAGGTCAAGGCACTAGCAGTTTCAGCACCTGGTGAGGCTGGTGTTCTAGCTCATCCATGGCCATCTTGTTATGACCTCACAAGGCAGGAGAAAGTGAGAGAACTCTCTAGAATTTCTCCTATGAAGGCATTAATCCCATTCATTAGAGTTCTACCCTCCTGACCTGATCACTTCTAATGGCCTCCCTTGACATCATTGCACTGGGCATTAGGATTTCGGCATACAAACTTGGAGAGAAAAAAATAGAGTCCACAACAACTGTTCAATTACGTGACATATAAATGCACCAAGTGATAATCATTAAATACTATTTTCAAAATTACTTTCTCTCCTATTGTCCATATAACATTGGGTCCAGACTTCCCTCTTCTTAGAACAATCACTTCTCTGGTATTATACTTCTATTATATATGGCTGAATGTATTTCTTAAAGGTTGCTAGGTTTTTAATTTATAAACTGTCACAATGCATAAATATAGCAATTGAAAAGCTTGGCTTCTGCAGCATTACTTTGCTTATCATTGGCTTTAAATTTCATCTATCATTGTATTATTCTGAAATCCTGACAGACCAATCTGGAATTCTTTCTGTTTCCCTCTAGCCTTCACTAACAAATAATTACATCCCCATAAAAATGCTAACATTTCATAGATATTTTCCCATGCTTTTCTCACAAGGAAAAACTAGAGTTATAGCATCACAAAATATTCATTAAATATTGGGCCATTCATTTTCAAAACGAAGTTTGCCTTTCTTTTTGCTCTTAGCTTCCTGGTATTTTAAAATATGTATCCCCTGCCCCCTGTTCTTGGGCAGCTACACTGCAGATCATAAGCGGTGTTGACATCTAAATCAAATCACATCTTTTATTTGTATCCCTTTTATTTCTTTCATTTAAAAAACTACTGCCTTAAAAACTATCAATCCTCATCTAGAGCCTCATTTTCCTATCACGGTTTTCTCATAAAATTATAAGTAAGGGCACCTGAGAATACTGCTTTCTGATGTTTCCAACTGGCAATCTCCCACTCCCAAAACTGCTCTGGGGCAGTAGAGAAGAGCAGCAGAGTCCTGCAACATAAGTTATCAGCTTTTTATAAGCCCTTCTCCCTCTAGGTACTCATCTAGCTCATCTAAATGCACACCCTCATCATATCTGTGCAAACCCACACACACCCATCCACAGAACATCAGCCAGGAGAGTTTATTTTCCCATAAGGTAGCCCACTCTGACAGTTGCATTTACTTAAAAAGCACAAGCACAGTAGACTTCCGTGGCCCATGGGGTTTATTGGCATCATTCTGGTCAGTTCAGCATGTTGACGTCATCCCCCTATCTTCCATAAATTGCCATTCCCAAGGCAGCGGACAACCTAGGTGGCTTCCGCACATCCATTCAGGCCCTTACTGTTCTGCATCATTTCCTGCTTCGGGTGTAACATGATGCATCAATGTGAGCGAGGTCATGCTGCAGAGGCCAAGCTTTCCAACAACTATGTTTATGCACGGTGACAGCTTATAAATTAAAAATCTAACAAGTTGGCCATCACCAGGGATAATATAATAGAGGTGATCATCCTACCGAAAGAGAAGCCTGGACCTGATGTTGTGCTGACAATGGCAGGAGGCTACAGTGGCTGAAAAGAGAGGTGAAAACCTGGAATGCGTAGGTGCACACCGAACACACTGAGAACCCTGTAATCCACAGGGCCTGGAAGCAGAAGAGTTCGTACACTTCGTATTTTTTTCAGATTTTGGAATATTTCCAGGTACAGAATGAGAAACTATACCTGTTTTATTTTTTCAGTTATTCAGTGAACATGTATGGGCTACATATTAAAAGACACCATGACCGGTTCTGATGTGGATAATCCCTTTTGTCTTTCATATTTTTCCAGATTGTTGACTTTTCCATATATAATGAGAAATCTTGGGGATGGGATCAACTCTAAACATGAACTTCATTTGCGTTTTATTTAGCTGTACCTTGAACACAAAACCTGAAAGTAATTTTACGCAGTATTTTAGTGCATTTTGAGACCCGCTGCATAAGGTCAGGTATGGAATTTTTCCACCTGTGACATCATGTTGGCACTCAAGAAGTTTCAGATTTTGAGGCTGGCAAGATAGCCACAGTGGACTAAGCGCCTGCTGAGGCAAGTGCAGTAGACCAGGTGCTACCCCCGGCACTATGTGCCACACTGACCGTGCCCCAGGTGCGCTGAGCTGGCCAGGAGACCATCAGGTGTGGTGGACACGCCTGTAATCCCAGTGCTGGGGACGCTGAAAACAGGAGGATCACTACAAGTCCAAGCTGTGTAGTGAGACCCTGTATCTAATTAATTAATTAATTAATTAATCTTTAAAGTTATAAAAATTAATGTCTGTAAAAAAATCATTCATATTTTTTTCTTTTTTTTTTTCCTCTATTTTAAGCAAGGCTCTACAGGGTGTTCAGTGTCCCACTACTAGATCAGACTCATAGTGATTCTCCTGTTTATAGCCTCCCAAGTGCTGGGATTATAGGCACACACCTCCATCACCTTCTCAGCCTGCCCTGGGGGTGGGGCTGGCATGGGAGGCCCTGCCCCTGTGCCTGCTTGCAGATGCTTTAATCTGCTGAGCTATTTGGCTGTCCTTTGGAGTCATTCACATTTTGTTTTACTTTATTTATTTTCTTTGGTGGGGGGGGGTGGAATCAGGGATTGAACTCAGGGCCTTGCTTTTGCCAGGGAAGCGCTTATTCTACTGAGCCATCTCCCTGGCCCCATCATTCATATTTTAATGTAATGTCTCTGCCTACATTGTGTATTACTTTTATGTTTCTTTTCATTTAGAATTTCATTCTCTTTACAAGATAAATGCAACCTTTAAAAAATTTCCTCCCAATAAGATGACTAGTAAATAAGAGAACAGATACATTTGAGAGCAGTATTTATTTTACTTATTAATTACACAATTAAAAAAAAAAAAGACTTTTTGAAATGCAAGTGAGGCATGCACACCCTCTAGTGGGGAATCTACTTAGCACTGAAATTTTACAAAAGGAACTTCCCTGGAAAGATTTTTGCCAAGAAATAGTTGATATTGTCAGCTCCCTGGTCCAAACCTAAAACTTCTAATGAGAACAAAACTTAAGTTTCTCAATTTAAAGAAAAAATATATAAAAGTAGCAATCTCTTATTGATTGAGTTAACATTAATTATTGAATTTCAAATGCAATCTATATACAGTTTCAGAAGTTCTTTTGTTTAAAGGACACATTCAGTTTGAGGTTCTGTAACATATTCAGGTGGAGATGTCAGGTAGGCAGGTCCAAGTTCAACCTGAATATCTTTCAAGTGGAAGTAAAGATAGAGAAGAGGCATGTCATAGTTTGTGTCTAGTTGTCCCCCCAAAGCCTCATATAGTCAGGGGGTGGGGACGTCTAGAGTTTGAGATTAATTTATGGTTCACTGGGATTATGAGTGATCCAAGGCTGGGATTATGGGTCTTAGTACTGCTGGGGTTATGGGTGTGTGTACTTCCCCCAGCCTGAGGCAGAGAGCCTGAATGCAATTTAAGAGACAGAGAGACAGATTCTCTCTGTTGCCATTGTTGTTCTGCCACCGTGAACTGGATGCTCTCTGCCCTGTGTCACTTTGCCTTGGAGCCAGCCAAGTGTGGACTAAAATCTTCACTAATCGTGAGCTGAATAAACCTTTCCTTCCTTCATTTTGGGTGTCGGGTATTTGTCCCAACAACGAGAGAAGAGTGAGACAAGGCGTAAGGAGTCAGCTCTGGGTTGCTGTAGAATCCTGAGGTCAGGGAGAGGGAAAGACACCAACCAAGTCCAAGGAGAGAGAGGCCAATGAATGAGGAGAACTGAGAAAAGTTTGTCTAGAGGCAAGGTAAGAATATGTTTCAAGGAAAAGAGAAACTAAACTATTTCAATGGAGTGGTGGGGACAAAATCGGGCTGATGGGACTGGGGAGGTAGCTCAGTGGAATAAGTGCTTGCCTGAGTAGCACACAGTCCTGAGTTCGATCCCCTGGTACCACCAAAAAAAAAATAAAAACAAGAACTAAAACTGGTTGGAATGGAGTCAAGAGACAAAGAGAAAGAAAGTGGCAATTCAGAGAGCAGACCACCTTTGAAGTAATTTTACTCTAAAGGGTTCCAGTAATTAGGGGAGAAACTAAAGGGGCATTGGTGTTTAAAAATAATTAAAATATCAAGAATAAAGGTGTTCATTTAAGGCTTATTGTGTCTTATTCTACATTTCCCAACCTCCTTAGGATTTTAAGAATCCTCCTATATTCTTCAAGATAACTTTTGAAAGCAAAATTGTCAGACTAGGGATATAGCTCAGTGGTGATAGACTACATGTTTATCCCATACAAGGCCTTAGGTTCTATCTACAATGTGCATGCATGCACACACACACACACACACACAATCACACAGTTCTGTCCCTGTTTTCAAACAAAACTATACCGGGTACATTCTTCCACTCAATAACCACGTAGCAGCTGCATGCTAATAGACCTTGTGCTAAATGGGGGTGGGGGCTGGCGTGGGGGTAGGGGTGGACAAATAAGGCAAGTTCTCCCTGCTCTGCAGATATTACCTGCCATGTGGAAGAAACAGACAAACACATAATTATAGTGCAATAAGAAAAGCCTCTTAATATAGGTATAAACGAAAGATGAGCAAGCCCAGAGGAAGGATGCATTATCTCTGCCTGAAGAAACAAAGATTTCAGAGCTAACATTTCAACACATGCAGTAAGTTCACCAAAAGTCTGGAAGAAAAAGAGAGTACGATGCCCACCGGTACTATACACATGCAGGAGGCTCATCATAGGCACGTGGCGTAAAATGCACTGGAAAATGACAGCCCTGTTGAGGCAGATCATGAAGATGCCTGTGTTCCATGCAAGGCAGGTGTGAATTTTACTCCGTGCAAGAAGTATCCGATTATTTTTCTAAAATCAAATTAAATATGACCCCAAGCCTGCACCTTATTTATCGGATGAAAATACAGCTTTAGTCATTAACGTGGCCTCCCTAGGTTGCATAACGAACCTGGAGTCATAGCCAAAGCAGGACGCCTGGCAGCTGTCCTGTTCCACGTTGGTGTCAACGCCAACCTAGCCCCACAATGCCATACTTCAGCTCCTCTGCCCTTCAGACACTTGGGACTCTCAACTGAAGCTGCACGCTGATGTTCAAGGCTCTGTCTTTCTAGGAACATTCCTCTGCAAGTTTTCCTGCTTCCCTGAAGGCTCCTGCTACCTGAAGAAAGCTAAACCATCTATATGCTATAGTCAGAAAATTATTCCTTCTGCTTCCCATGTGGCTTTCTAAAACAACCTTTCAAAAAACAGAGTGAGAGAAGGGGACAAGTGGAGAAGAAAAGGAAAAGAGGAGGAAAATATGACTAATACAGCCCCCTACAATGACCACACATGCCTATCTTAGTTTTATTGGCCTGGGATTTTTCTCTCCCTTGTCCATTTGCAGTGATAGAAACACCTGCCAGTGTTGGAGGGATGCAAGCAACACTTGCAGGGTAGAGGAGACAGATGCTGCAAAGTATTTTACATGAACTCATTGGTTAATGCTGTTAGTTCTACACATGAATTAAGTGTTTTCTATATATGAAGTAAAATAATCTGTGATAGGAACAATTGTACTTCTTAATGTCCAATCTGGATTTTTTTTTATTTCTTCTGGCCTAATTGCTCTTTCTAACAAGTTCTAATATAATGATGAAGCAGTGGCAGAAGTGATCATCTTTGTCTTGTTCCTCATAATCAAGGAGAACTGTCAGCTATTTACTATACAGTAAATGCTATTTGGTACAGTTTTCATAAATGGTGTTTATCAGGTCAAGAAAGTTGCTTTGTGTTTCTGTTTTGCTAAATGTTTCATTGTGAAAGAGTACAGATTTGGACAATTTCTTTTTAAGTGATTTATTTTTCCCTCCTGCTATTAACGTAATATATTACATTCATGGACTTTTTTATGTTGTAGCACCTTTGCATTCCTGGGGTAAATCTCACTTGGTAATGGTGTGATGCTTTTCATATGTTGTTGCATGTGGCTGGTTAGTATCTGTTGACTATTTTTACATCTATTTTTGTAATAGATATTTGTCTTTTGTGCAGAGTTTTATTGGCATCAGTAATGCTAGCCAAATGAAGGTGTTCCTTCCTCTTCTAGTTTAGTAGAGCTTAGAAAGGTTGGTGTGAATTCTTCAAAAATTTGATAATATTTACTAATAAACCAGTATGTGGTCCTTGCTTCATTGTTATTTTGTTTATTTTTTGTAGGTGTGGTGAAGTCTTTAATTGCTAATTTGTTCTCTTCACCTGTCATATATCTATTTAGATTGTTTCTTCTTCAATCAATTTCAAGTACATTATCTAATTTTTCACAGTATTCTCATAATTCTTTTTATGTTTTAATGTAACTGCACTGTATTTTGAAAGAAAATATGAAAAAGACATTCGTATTTCATTTTAAATTACTTATATAGTTACTTATATAGTTACCTTCATCTGTGCTTTTCATTTCTTCTTACAGATCCTTAGTGACTTTTAATGATAATCCAGTTGTTAATCCACCAAAATCCACCTGTATATGATGAGGCATTTTCCTCTTACTGCTTTCAAGATTCTCTTGTCTTTGACTTTTGACAGTGTAATCTGTCTTACTATAGAGTGGAGGTTTTTGAGCAGCTTAGATGCATGGACTCGTTTTTGTCAAATTTGAGAAACTTCCGGCCAGTTTTCTAGATATTTTCTTGTCCTTTTCTATACATCTCATTCTGATACTTCCATTATGTCTGTGTTAGTAAATTTGATGATCTCTCCTCTGGTCTTTTAGGTTATGTCATTTTTTTTCCTTTTTTCAAATGACCCATTTTAATGTTTACTAAATTTTGCCTGCTCCTATCTGCTACTGAACCTCTCAGTCTCAGTTACCCTTCTGTGGGACAAAATACTCGATACCCAAAATTAAGGAAGGAAAGGTTTATTTAGCTCACAGCTGGTGCAAGCTTCAGTCTATACTCAGCTGGCTCCACGGCAGAGTTTCACATGGCACAGTCCAGCCATTCATGTCAGTGGCAAAGAAGGCAAAGAACAAGAGAGTAAAGGGGAAGAGCAGGGGCAGCCGTGGCAGCCGTGGCAGCCGTGGCAGCCATGGCAGCAGTGGCAGTGGCCAGCCTCTCTCCTCCTTATGCTGCCTTCAGGCTGTCTGCTGCAGGGTGGCTGTAGAACTCACACCCATAATCGCAGTAATACTCAGATCCATAATCCCAGCCTTGCATCATGAATTAATCACAAACTCTAGAACCACGCCCCAGTGACCACATGAGGCTTTGGGGGCACAACTACACACAAACCCTAACAGTCTCTAATAACTTTTTTTATTCAGGTATACCTTTTTGCTCCAGAATTTCTTTGAGTTTCGTTCTCTAATTTGCATCTTTTTACTAGTATTCTCTATTTTTTGCATTCTTCATATTTTTATTGAAAACTCAACGGTTTGAATATTAGAATGTGGCAACTTTAAAAATCAGATTCCCCTCCTTTGTTGTTATTGCTTTAATTTCTGTCATTTGTTTACTGATTGTTCTGAGCTAATTTTATGAAGTCTGTATGCTTTGTTATGTGTGGAAGTAGTTCTGTTAGTTTAACAGTCAGCTGGTGATTTTCCAGAGTTTACTAAGTGACTAGAACCAAGAGTCTGCAGCCTTAGACCCAGTCTATAAAAGGGGTTCTGTTTTATGCATAAACTCCTGGCTTCAGAATTCAGCCAGACCATTTATATATTCGCCCCAGCTTTTACTTCCTACTTGGTCAATGACAGAGGTCAACAAAAGGTGAGTACGTTGGGCCTTCTCAGATCTTTGCTGTCTGTGCACACATCCTTGGGCATGTGCACAGCTTTCTATATTCCCAAGAATATGTTGAAGCATTTCAAAGCCTTCTTGCCCTAAGATTTTTGTTAATCTATTGTTTTCCCAACTATTATTCCTTGCTTCCAGTAGAAGTGATTGGTAACATTTTCCACAAATACCTCCTAGGTAAACATCTCAGCACTGTCCAAATCCACCAGGACAAGAAAGGCAAGCCCTCTGCACGGATTCCTCAGTAAGTCACCAGATGGGTCTCAATCACAAATGGTTATGAATGATGTCCATTGTGTTCCTTCTGGTATCAGGACCTGAGCTGGGAACACAGGTTGTGTTATTGTCAGCTGTGATACATTAAATTAACTTGAATAAGAACTTCCTAGCAGATTGGTGAGCTCTGGGTGTGTCAGTGAATGATTGGCAGGTAGGCCACTAACTAAGAAGGGAAGACACACTCCAGATGTGAGTGGCACCAGCTAATTGACCTGTAGCCTGGACAGAATCAAAAAGGAAAGGAGAAGATCATTCCTTGTATCATTCTGGAGGGCTCCAATCTTCACCATCGCCTTTGGACATTTATTTCCAATAACTCAGGCTTCCCGTGCAGACTCTACCCTTCCAGGGCACACCCTCTGGTGTTCCAACACAGACTGTACTGGCTGGTGACTCTGCAGTGTGCTCCAGGCCTTCAGATTTGACTCAATCATCTTGAGTCCCCAGTATACAGAGAGCCATTTGCATTCTTCTACCTCTACTTCTGCAGGTGGCCATTATAAGCCTACCTATGAAATCCTCCATGAAATTGTATATTTATTTTCTGTTAAATCTTTTCCACTAGGGAACACTAATGCAGATTGTTTTTCTCTCTAGAGCCACTACCAAAGACCAGGGTAAGTTAAAATGCCACAGGGCATTCTCTTCTTACCAAGGTTCAAATAGTTTTTTTTTCCTTTTTTCTTTTCTTCTTCTTCTTTTCCTTTTTAATATATTTGTTTGTTACTGGGTTTCACTATGCAGCTTGGACTCATTGATCCTCCTGCTTTCAGCCTCCCCAGAGCTGGAATTACAGGCATGCGCCACCAAGCCTGGACTCTGGCTGGCTCAGCCTGCCCTTGGGGTGGGACTGGAGCAGCATGTGGTGTGATCTCTGAACTTGCCTAAGCCTGCCTAAGCAGATGCTTTAGTTTGCTGAGTTACCTTGACGTCCACAAACAGTTTCTTCTTGATAAAATATTCTCCTAACTCCTGGGGATTTTGGTTAATGTTTTCAGTCTAGAAAAGGTTGATTCTAATCATTTCTAAAAGATCTGTCATTCCTTTTATAAGGAAGTATCGCTGATTAGCATGGGATCTTAGCCACACCAAAAAAAAAAAAAAAAAAATACGCTCAGACATTGGTTGGCTCTTGAGCCTGCTAACAATGTTGTCTTTGTTTGCCTTTTCTTCAAGACTCTAACAGGGAGAGAATCCCTGTACCATGTTGCAAGAAGTTATGAACCTGCTAAAGATTGTTGCTCAATTTGGACAGAAATCCAAAAATGGCAAGTGTAGCCTCCTTGATGTTAGAGGCCCCAGAGTTTGAGTGCCACCAGCTCTCAGCCCTTAGTGTTACAGCTTCAAGCTCTGAGTGCCAGCGCCTTTCAGCTTTTAAGTATTACAGTTCTTAGTAGTTTCTGGCCACTCCACTCAGTAGCTAGAGCTTATAGCACTCTTGGTTTTCTGGAACTCCAGGTACCTCACTTGGGCTTTTCTGCAGGCCTTCACAGATCTCTGTGGGTCTCTCTAATTACTCATTGCTACTCTGCTACTTTCCAGAGCCCTTCAGCAGCCCTCCACTTGCCAGGCATGGTCGAGATATATAGGGCTTAGTATTCTAACTCTTTCATAACCCATTGCACCCAAGATAAAAAACCATGAGTAGGCGATATGGTCATCGGACTAAGGCTTCATTATGACCTGCACAGTGAGATAGCGCATAGGAGCGAGCTCTCCTTGACTGACCCAAGAACAGTGACAGAAGCTGCTTATCTACAGAAGCAGCAGATATGCATGTGTAGTCTCCCACATTTTACACACCTATTTGAGGACTTCTAATGTGGTGGCAAAGGGCAGGGGGAGTCATACGGAGTGGCTGCATGGCCATCTGGGATTGGGCCAAAGCATGCTGCAATCATCTCCCTCATGACAGTGGAGTATGGGGGGCATCTTCACTGCCATGAGGACAATTCAGCCAAACTGCACGAAAAGCAATGCTTGACTGACAACTTGGCCTTTCTGCAGACTGATAAGGCTCATCTTTAACAGTTGTTGCTTTCAAGAAGTTTCCAGGAATAGTAGCAGTGTTCTTCTGGGCCCTCTGGGGTTTGAGGGTTTGGATACAAAGTATGGTAAACCTCATTCTATCTATCCCATGCAGTCCCACATCTGTTCTTCAAAGAAGCCGAAACACCTAAGTGGCCCTACCACGGGGGTGTCACAGCTGTCAAGAACAAGTAGTTGTACAGGCAAGCAGAGATGGCAAGAAGATGCTGGTGACAGTTATGCTAGTTCACCCTCATAGCAGTAAGGGGGTAGGACCAGATCGATGTCATTGAGGTAATATCCCCCATCAAAGAAAATGAAAAGACTTGGACCTTGTCTTCCTATCTCAGAGGAGCAGAATATTTTAGTTCTTTTCTCCATTTTCACTGACATCAAACATGATTGTAATTGAAAATGTTTGTATCTGGAAATTCATGCAGTTTTTTACAGCCTTCTCTTGATATCTGCAGCACGCATTATATTGACAACTAGCTACTTCTAAGGCAAGGTAGGTGTAAACTCCTCAATTGCACAATTACATGGATTTGGGAGTATGAAAAAATGTTAGTATTTAGGTCAAGGGCTAAAAAAAAACATTACTGAAACTACTGTTTTATTTCAGCAAATATAGTCTTTGCAAATTTGAGTTGTAATGAAAATCTCACTTCTTGTTTTAGCTTTAATAGCACATGAAGTATATGTGGACATTGCTACAATTCAGAGAACTTGATTTTCATTGAAATGATTTTATCATAGTTAACAGGTATGTATTTTTTTTACTTGTAATTGTCTGTTGCCTATATTATGCAACATTATCAAGTCTTCAATAAAATGTATTTCTAAAGCCAGTTAGTGTTAAATAATAAAATATGGTTCACATTCTAAAAAAAAAAAAAATGATTCTTCATACTGAACACCAAAAATCACAATCTTATCTCTGCTAAGTCACTGAACACCCTTATAATGGGTGAATCAGGATAGCCAGCTTCTGCCAGTCATGCATGGCTGCCCCTTCTGTGTATGAACTGACAAGAAAATTATGGAATTTGTAATGGTTAAGGACATGAGAATTAATAACTTCACTATTGATATCATATCATAAACAGCACATTAAAATTATTTCAGTCATTTAAAGATATAGGGGCCAGGGAGATAACTCAGTGGCACAAGTGCCTGCCTAGCAAGCACAAGGTCCTGAGTTCAATCCCCAGGTCCAAAAAATAAAAGGAAAGAAAGGAAGAAAGGAAGGAAGGAAGGAAGGAAGGAAG
>NDGM011236843.1:6570-18068 GCA_002564305.1 Octomys mimax | reverse complement strand
TCAGGGTCTCACTACTAGATCGGACTCATAATGATTCTCCTATTTACAGCCTCCCAAGTGCTGGTATTATAGGTACGCATCACCATGCCCAGTCTCAAAAGCCATCTCAGCGTATCCCTGGGGATGGGGCGGGGCGGGGCCGGCAAGGCTTGCCCGGGGATTGAACTCCCGGCCCCTGCCCCTGCTTGCAGGCGCCTTAATCCATTGAACTATTTGGCCATCACTTCATTTTATTTTGTAAATCTTTCACTTTTAAAAACTGTTGTAAATATTCTATTAAACTGTCTATTGCTTCACACTGGAATGACTCCAGGAATATCTGTAAGCCTCAGCCACGAAAGATAGCTCTCGCCCGTCCACAGGTTGCTCCGTCCCAGTTGGGAGCTCCCTGCAGCACATTTCCCACTTTACCGCAAACAGCCAGTGCCAAGGGAAGCCTTGTGATCCAGTTGCCACCAGCGGCTATATTCCTTTGTCTACTACTGTTGTCATAATCTCAAATTTAATAGCACGAAGCAACATCCATTTATGGCCTCATCCTGGTGTAAATCACAAGTTCAGGCCCAGTAGGCTCTCAGCTTTGAGTTTCACAAACCCCATAATTTTTTTTCTAGAGCTTCTGAGATCAAATCCACTTTCATGCCCCCTCCAAGTGCTGGCAGAATTCAATTGCATATGGTTGTGGGACTGGGGACCGCATAGTTTTACAAGCTGTCACTAGAGTCTCTCTGACTTATCGAATCACATATGTCCCTTGACAGGGGGCCACCTTCCTCTAGCTTCAAAGACATCAAAGAACACTGAGTTTCTCTCACACTCTGAGTCCCTCTTGCCCTCTCCCTCTTCCACATTTCTTTAGCTGACTCTTCCACTTTAGGGAGCACACGCAATCACACTGGAACTCCTCAGATCTTTCAGGATAATTTGCCCAATTTTAGGTCATCTGTCTAGGGACCCTAATTGGACCAGCAAAATCTTTTCCCAGCTGATACTTATTTGAATCACTAGGCAGCAGGAATCCTGATGGGGGCATATTACAATGGACTGTTCTGAAGCTGCTGTATGGATGTCATTAGCAGAATGCTGCAAATCCTAATCTAACCCAATTTACCACTTTCCACTGTAAGTCATGACCCAGTGTCCTTCTGCTAGTATCTTGGAGGATTTCAGATAGGAAGCACTGTTCTTACTTCTGAGAAAACCCCTCTCTCTTTTATCTTCACTGAATTATGTGGTAAGAACATTCATCAGCATCAAACCACAGTTGGTTCATTTGAAATGGAAAGTTCTCAAGATTTCTTTATGCTCATTCACTAATGAAATCTTTTCTTCTTGCCCAGCACATAGGAGAGATTGCTTTACTCAGATGAACCTTCCTTCAAAAAAATGGAATTTGAAAAGTTGGAAATGTATATTATGATATCAATTCACTAGCTAGAATCCAGGAAAAAATATATGTATATATGAAAAACACATATTATTGTTGAGCATTCTTGCCACTGGTGAGTTCCATGCTGTTAATGCGTTCTGCTAGGAACCTGAATCAAGTGAATTGAAAGACTTAAGTTTTTAAAAGTGAATTAAAATTGACAGCTCACAAGTATCAAATGATTAAATTTAAATGATAAAGGTTATATAAATCTTATATGTTTAGCTAACCCTATAATGAGAAAGACTCACAACACTGAAGTCTCCAGTAGTTTTGAGAGCATTGAAAAGAGAAGCCGCATCACCTCAGCATCTTAATTGGGAGTCCTGGAGAGAGGAGGATCAAGGAGCCAACGTGTATTTAGGCCATGAAGAGGTTTAATTTAAAAGCTGAGAGCTAATTCACAGTCCTTTCATAATTACTATAAGGAGACTTCGGGTGTGCTCTCTCTCTCTGGCACAGCTGTGGCGCCTAATGAAAAGATAGTGTTTCTCTGCTGCTTGGCTTATTTTATTCCTAATCAGCAGCAGTACTTCAAGCTAGTTTTACAATCTATTGGCCTCTCTCAGCCATAAAAGCCTATTTTCTCCCTTTTGACATTAGTATAGCTCCCTATCTAGAGTAACCAAAAAAACAAAGTTCCCGCTCCAAGACTACATTCTTCTTCATATGTGGCCCCACTCCCAGGGTTCATCACATGATCAAAAAGAAGTAAAAATAAAATGTGGGAAGTGGAGCAGCTGGGTTTCCAACAGGAGATGCTCCAAGCAAGAATGCTATACTGAGGAGATGCAGGGCAGCTCAGAAAACTCAAGCTCAGCTAATGTGGGACTCGTATGAAGCTTTCTCAAGTTTTCTTTAGCCCAGGAAGTGGTGACATAAAGTTGTAGAACATTTTGAGGAAACCGTTTTTATTGTATAAGTTTAATTTTTGTAATGTGAGTGTTAGAACATCAAAAGGATTTACAGTACTAAGTTCTTTTGTATAATACAAAAACCGTGGTTGGACATCTCTCATAATGAAAACCAAAATGTTTTAAATTTAATAATTTTCATCATGTATGCTACATTTGGAGCACTAATTACATTCTTAGTTTAATCTTTATTCTTGAATTGTCTGGTTGTATTACTATAAATGGATAAAGTGTTCAACAACTCTAAAACATATACTGAGAAAAATTTATCCTAGTTTTGTTACAAGAATAATAAATATATGTCTATTATACCTACCATGCCTGGCACAGCTGAAAGAAAAAAAAATAATTCTTATTCTAATAATACACTTATTTTCTTCAGTCTGAAAATAACCATGAGAGTAACTAGTAGGATTGATTTCGATGACAAAGAAGGCACAAAAATTCTTACGCAAATTTATGTTTTGCTTTTAGTGTTTTGGGGCACTGGGAGAACACTAACTTGATGTAGGCTGTAGCTTGGGTTAATTTAACAGCATTAGAGTTTCTATGTCATATGTGTATTCATCTCATGAGTATTACTTAAGACTCACCTGTGTAAAAATATTTTATCATTCCCTTATTTGCTAAAGATATGCATTTTGCTATAAGCATGCATTCCTAAATAAGGAAACAAAGACTTCATTAGGGTAGGGGATTCCCAATACCCACATTTTGCTATAAGCACGCATTCCTAAATAAGGAAACAAAGAGTTCATTTGGGTAGGGGATCCCCAATACCCAGGAACATAGATACTGCCACCGGGGAGGCAGAATAGAATAGTCAAAGGAAGAAATGTGCCACCTGCTGCTTTTGTTTGTCTTCCATTTCAGTGCTATTTATTTTTGTTATGACCAGGTCAAGTTGTTATACAATTATAGAATGTTGGAACTTCGAAGAATTTAATACGCTCTCCTCTCTATACATTATCAGTGCATAGAATTTAAATATCAAACTTAAAACCCCAACAGGCAACATGTTAGACCCAAGGTCATACACATAATAGTATATACCACAATCACTTTTTTCAGTTTACTGAGTTTTCGTCATGTGCAAGACTCCTGTTATGTATTGAATAACAACAAATAGGGATGAGAATAATTGTGGTTTAAAGGTCCGGTTCTACAATTCTGATGTCTCAATATGTGGTGCTTTCTGTCATGTATGAATCATTGAGTCTCATGTCTTTAGGAAGTGGAGCATCCTCAAATTGAATCCCCTATGGCAGTCAAAGCTTAAAATCTCAGTTAGATCCTTAGTTATGAAAAGGAGAAAGAAAATGAACAAATTTTAGATATTGCCTGAAGTAATGCTTTTAAACAAGAAAGTCTCTATGATAGCTTGTGACCCAGAAAAAAAGTACAATTTGCTTAGCCCATGAGGCTCATTTTAAGCTAAAATTATGTCATGGTCTGATGCTTTTAAATTAAACTTTTACTAGTTAGCCATGTAAAGTATTTGATTTTGGAAAAGACTTTATAATCAGGTAATTAACAAAAATGGCAAGGACATTTATAAAACGTGGAAAAAAGACTAAAAGGAACATAGCCCATTTTAATCCCTTTCTAATTGGTAGACTTTGTCCAAGACTTATTTGAAATTGCATAATTTTCTCTTTGAGAGAGAAGAAAAAAGTGGCTTCTCTTACTTCACCTATAGAAAAAAAAATTTGTGAAGCAACCCAAAATGGTTACAGCAATAAATACTCATTGCTCTAAGAATGTGTGGTTCTGCACTCTTTCATTCATAGAGCTAATGGGTACCAGGAGTATCTGCCAAGGAAACAGGTATCTGCCTTCTCCACATAACCATGTCCTGTATTTTGGGCTTGGACAAGCTAAGCAAGTCATTTCCTCCTCGGTTTTGCTTCCTCATATGAAACATAAAGCATGCCCTTAAAAATAGATATATCTCCCATGTAAAGCATAGATACATGATAGATGGATAGATAGGTAGATAGAATAGGCATACTATCATAGCACAAACTACTCTCCATATTACTCATACAACTGAGGGCACTCTTTAAACTGAAACAGGACGAGGTGACTCCATAACCGATTTCACACATTCACACTCATTTCTTGCGCACACCTTCAGCCACTCTCGGATTTCTCCTGAGGGATTTCTACCTGGGTAACTGCCGAAAGTTTAGTCACAACGATCTTGCTGCAGCAATAGGTTCTGAAATATGGCCATCGCTTAGTATAGCATAACTGAACTTGGGGGCTCTCAAATGTTTTTCAGCTTGAGGCATGACTGACTAAGCCAAATACAATGATCTAGATTTTACAGCCAATCCTCCTCTTGTTCTTCTGCCTTAGAGTTCAGCTGAAGACCCGTAAACATAATCTGTGCAGGCTTTGGTTAGGCTTACAGGATCAACATGCTATTTTCTTACTGGTAATCATCTGCTCTTGCTAATCAAGTGCTCTACCACTGAAAATGCTGAAACCACTTAATTTTTCTGACAAATAACTAAAAAACTTCCAATTTACTCCTACAAGAAACTGAGTGGTTATGAAGAGAAAATTTTCTATATTCATGTTTAATGACTAGTTCAATGAGTGTTAATTACTCTTTATGTATTAAGGAATTACTTTGGGTGAAGTGTAAAATATTTTAATATGTGAAGATTTGTGATCATATTGACCTCTGACTCAATTCAGCACTACTTGATTTTTAATAGCATTCATTATGTTCCCTGCCATTTCTTTGGAAGATATTTTAATCTTGAAGAAAGGGAAAAGGGAAGCAATTCCAATTCAGTGTGATAGCTCTTCATTGTGCCTGTGCTATTTGTCACAAATGTGATAGCAAGCTTAGTTTTGTGGAACAGCGGGCCGTAGGTCATGGTACAGTTCTTAAGGATTTGGGGGTCTAGTAATGGATACAGTTATGTTCAGAAATCATTTGTCCAGGCAGAGTAAAGTGTGAAATAGAGGTAGGTTTAAACAATCGCAGAGTAAACAGGAGAATCACTATGAGTCCGATGCAGTAGTGAGACCCTGAACACCCTGTAGGCCCTTCCCTAAAAATACAGGGGAAAAAAATGCAGAGAAACAAAATAGGGAAGGAGTGATTCTAATTAATAGAAAAAGGAGACTTTTTTTCAAAAAGGAGAAAATTAATAGGGTTTTTATAAGTGGGGGAAAAATTTCCAAAGTGGAGCATGAAAATTCTGAGTGAAGAAACAGCTGGAACAAATGTGCTGAGAAGAGTGCTGAGCCATTTAGGAAACTGCAGTTAGGACGAGTACACAGAAAGGGGAGAGAGGTGCCATCAAGCAATTTCCTATTAAGTTTTGTCGCTAATGCATGCATGCATTTTTGTTTGTTTAGTGCAACTAATCTCGCATATAAATATTTTGAATCTCATAATGCCAGACCCTCGGGCAGAGTGTCTATACGTGGTTTGCTTCCATCTGAGACCCCAAAGGCAATTTGTTAACAGTTATAATCAGTTTGTTTTCTAGGATAGTCATAGCTCTAGGGATAGAAGATCTAGAATAAAATATAGTGAAAAGAGGCGGACATTTCCTTTCTAAGAAAAATAACCTTTTTCCCACTTTGTTTAGCCCTTTCTTTTAAAAAATATTCTTTCATAATTAGCATTGTATTCTATCATACTATTTTGTAGACTTTGGAAGCAGTGAAGGGCACAGTTGTCCTCAACCTTTTCTTGATCCTCTTCAGTTTGATTGTGAACCCTCCAAAGGGTCTTCTAATCTCGCTTGTAAATCTGTGATTTCACAACTCTGTAAATCAACTGAGTTAAATTCTGAAAGGGGTTTCTGATTCTGGATTGGATGAAAATGAATTCTTTCATGGGTAATAACATGGCCTAAAACAGGTCCACAATTATGGACACCAGAGGAGCAGATGAGAAGTCTCACAGGTCTTGCAGATCAAACTGGTTCCTTCCCAGCTAGTCACTTCCTTCACTGTGACATGAAAATAGCATAAGCAACGTGAATGAGCCCGACCGTGTCTCAGCCTCCAGCGATGGACACTGAAGTGTGTGTTTCATAGAGTGTCTGCATGTCATGTAACAATATTCATCATTTGATCTGTGTCAACTGTTTAAAATTGTAAAACCCTGCTCACTGTGTGGCGTATTGGGACAGATTTGGTCCCCAGGCTACACTTCCCCAATCCCTGCACTAAAATATGATCAGAATGAAAATATTGTAATACTGCTTCTAAAGCATATTCCTGTTTGCCATGATTCCCAGCTACAATTATCCTTCTACCCACATATTACTGCTGATTGCTCCATCTCTATTACTTGACCTTTTAATTAGCATCTTCATCACCTACTATGCATAGTTGGTATAAATTGCTTATTTAATCCTGCAGCGAGTCTTCGTCACATAGCTAAGAATAACACTGAGAACTTAAGAATTATCTGAAGATGATGTAATTTTTAAATGACAGGAGTCAGATTAAAACTTATTTGAATATTGTACCGGCTATCTTTACAAAATTATGGTTGCCAATTCTCTTGAATTAATTTCACTTTCCCAGATATTTCCTGATACATAACTGCCAATGATTACATTTTTGTTTTTGTTTTCACCTCTCATAAACATCACTGGAGTTGAATTTTGTTAATTCTTATGTAATTCTACTTTTCCATCATAACTATTTACTGACTTCCTAAACATCATCAGACGTAAAATAAAAGAAATAATAATTTCATTAATCATAAAATTAACACTAAAAAAAGTGGATTCACAACAATAATAATATTGCAATTATTTTTAATTGCAAATATTTTTAAGGCAGGCTCAGGAATGAGTTTCAAATGTGAAATCTCTTTTAATCTTCAAAAGATTTTAATCTGCAAAATGTTAATAGTATTAACATTTGATAAAAGAAAAAACTGAATCAAAGACACACTACATAATTTCCCTAAAGTTTCACAACTTACAAGTGACAGAACCAGAATTTGAAGTCAGGTAATCTGATTGCCATTTTTAACTATTAAAATATTATTATATCTTATTAATATCAAAAGATAATAAAAACTATGATGAAAGAAGGAAGAAAGGGGGGAAAGGAAGAAAAGATGGGGGGGAAGCAAGATTTAAAGTTGAGTTCAACAGAAAAATCATTGGAAGTTAAGAGCTCTGAATCATAGGACTGATTCTGTCTTGAAATAGCAGTACATATTTAAGTCATTGGAGCTTCTTCAACCTTCTCTATGTTTCTCTTATGCTAATTGTGATGATCAATCTAGGTTATACACCTGGTTGAATGAGAAAAATCTAAATAATTAGTAAAGCACACTTCTGGGTATGGCTATGCGGATGTTCTCAAAGACAAGTGACCCGCAGAACGGCACGCTGACAAGGGAGACCCATCCTGAATGTAGGTGGCACATACCTACAGTATGGTGAGGCCCAGCTGGAACAAAGCAGCAGGAGGCTGCCCGCTGCCACGGGCTGGGCTCCTTGCCTCGGTCTCTGCAGAGCACCTTTGCCCGCCATGGCCTTCCGCCCTGGGGACTCCGTCTCGCCCGGTCCCAAAAGCAATGAATCCAGCCATCCATCAGCTGAGGCCATGAACCAAAATAAACCTTTCTTTAAATTCTCTTTCTCAGGTATTTCTTCTCAGTGATAAAAAGCGAACACATCTATAAACTACGCCTTTGAACGCAGATGGTTTCGATGATATCTTCTAGTCCCATAACTCTACGACCCTATTTATGAAAAGCCTTCTCCCTTTCTTCACCTCTTTACTGGCAGACAAACCCTCTGAGAACTCTCAGTTTTTATGTAAGCCCTCTTTGATAAGGTAAAATCTGTCCCATTTAAGTAAAATCAAAGACTGTCAAAACAGATATTTTATGTCTAAAGTGGATTGAAATGCATGGTTCCCTGTAGAATGCAAAAGTTACAAAACAGTAATCAGTTGAGACAAGGATTTTTTGAGACGAGAAGCTGCATTTCTTTGCGGAATGATAATCAGCCGTAGCTAGCCTTTTTTACAGGAGTCAAAAGAGAATTAACCCAGGCGTGTCGGCACACAGAAAGAGCCTGTGTCACTGACAGGACCTCTCGCCCCACTTCTGTCGCAGCAGCATCTCTCTGATGATTACGGAGACCCTCGGGCGCCCTCTGTCCAGGTTCTAAACAGAGATTTCCCTTCGGCTCGTGAAGGGCAACACGAGTAACCAAGCAGAAGCAAGCAATTGTTGATGCCTAATAAATAATGAAACCTTACTTGGTGGGTTTTTTTTCCCTGCTTTTTAAGAGCGTAGACAGTGTTCTTAAATATTCTGAGATTTTTTTCAGAGTCTTTTGAAAAAATTATATTTTGTTGATTTAGTGGATGGGGAAAAAAACTTCTAGTGACATATTTCATGTTATTTTAATCAAAATGGATTAAAAAGAAATACCAAAGTGTATGAAAAACCAGTATCTTCAAACAATGTTTAGTACATACAATATAATGATATAGATGTGTTTATACCCAAGTATCTATATCTATGAGGTAAGTTTTAAACAATGTCTAGTAAGTAATGAATTATAATTTACTACAGTAAAATTCATATCTGATGTCAATATAATAATTTGCTTATAAAACATTTTCATAAATATAATTGCATTCTTCTGAACAGTTGTGTTATAATTAAGTTATATAATATCTCTGCAAAATTATACAGTTAGAATTTTTACACCATACCTGAGAAGAGCCCACTTCAGAGTATTAAATAATTATTATTAGGCTATGTAATTTTGAAGCTTCAGGACGAGGAATTAAATGAAAACATTACAATGACAATCTTAGTATTCCCTTCCTTGGGTCACAACTGCCTTAAAGGAAAAATATTTTGGAACATCCAGCCATTGCAGATCAACTACACCAAATTTACCTCCAGATAAGTGTAGTCCCGAGAGACTAGCCCCTGTGGTCTGTCTGTCTTCACGTATTCCTGAAGTTCTAGATGAGAACATTTTTCCCTGTTCACTTTCCAGAGAAAATAGGTGAAACACATCATTCAATCTCATAAAATAAAATTAAAACACTCAGTAGGAACAAGATCAAGTTTATGTGGAAAAGAAAATTTAAGGACAAATGAAAAAAGAAAAGAAAAACACTGATTTTATGGAATTCAGTGAAATATAGAGGTCAAAGCCAGACAAGAAAGAACCTGGATAGAGATAGAGCAACTTGGCGATGGATAATATGTGCAGAATTGACTGACTTTTACGGTTTCATTATTTAAAATAATAAAAATGCCTAGTTCTTATGTAAAGTCTTTTAAATGCAATTTGTAAGAATTCTAACATTAACGTGCCTTAAGAAGATGGAGATACAGTAGACTTTTTTTCAGGGTGACAAATCTATAATAGCAAGTGCTATCGGGCCAGCCAAAAAGCTCAGTGGACTAAAGTGCAGGAACAGGGTTTGACCCCCAGTGTGCCTTGCCAGCCCCACCCCCAGGGCACACTGCAGTGGTGACTGAGAGTAGGCATGATTATGTACACCTGTAATCCCAGCACTTGGGAGGCTGAAACGGGAGGATCACTATGAGTCAGATCTGTGTAGTGAGACTCTGTAGTCCTTGTACTAAAAAGCATTTTAAAAAACAAAGTGCTATCATAAACAATGTAAATAAACTTTAGCCTGAATCAAAATAAAACAACATAGAACAGGAAAAACAAAGAGAAGATCAAAAATAATGACGTCTCTATAGCAGGAATTTTGGGAAATAATTTAGATGAAGATTTTCAGATAAAATACAGAACATTCAGTTATAGTTTTTTTCAGATAAATAACAAATAGTTTTTAGAATAAGCTGTCAACATATTTTAGTATATTCACTAACTAAATCTCACAATCTATGTTATGCCAAAATAGCCAGCAGATCTTAGCAGAAACCAGTGATGCCAACCTATGCAGTGAACAGTACTTCCTTCCCACTTGGAAATGTGTAGTTCAATCCATTATTAATGGTTTTATGATGATGACTTTTAATGCAATTTTAACCTGGCCATTTTGATCAATTTTTTCAAATAGCTTGTTAACTTTGGTGTTGCTATTACCTGAATGTGATTCATCCCCCCAGGGCCTCCTACACTAGAATATTGCTTCTGCTGTAGAGGTGTTAAAGTGTTGAAGACTTTGTGAGGTAAGACTTGTGAAGGTCCTTGGGTCCAGAGAGAGGTGGAGATGCCCTTCATAGCACTAACATAGTTTTCCTGGGTCCTCAGTTCTCAGCCTTCTTTCCTGGCTCTCTGTTTCTTATTTCTGCACATGTGTTTCCACCAAAATTCCATTTGCTAAGAGATGGCATAGCCAGGATAGATATCACCAGCATTAGTGTTACACTGCTTTGAACTTTCAGCCTCAAAAACTGTAAACCATTTTTTTTTAGAAGTACACAGGCTCAGGTATTTCAGTATAGTAACAGAAAATGAATTAATAAAAATATTTTGCCTGATTACTCTCCAGGAACTATGAGAAGGAAATAAGTAGAAAAGAAAAACCAAATGCATATTATTCCCATGTACAAAATAGAATACAGAGGGCTTACCTTCACTAGACTGACTTTAATCCTCACAACACGATTTTGTAGTAGGTATTTTCAATCATGCTACAGATGAGGAAAAAGAGATTCAGAAAGAAATATTATTTCTCAAAGTGCAAAACATGGAAATGAGCCAACTTCATATGTTAACTCCCTTTATTATTTCAACTTCTACAAGAACTTTTAGGATATGTTGAACATTCTGACCAAACACAGAATCCTAATCCATATGGAATCCCTTTAGAGTTAAAGAAACAGGTCAGCAAATGTGAGACAGTGGGGTCAGCCCTAAAGTTTAAGGGATCGTTTAACCAATAGGATCACTAGAAAACCTGTGGCCCTAGAATACAGTTCCAGGTAAAGCAGAGCCTCAGTTTTACAAAGGTGGGGAAGATATCATCTCACTTTTATGCATGTGATTTACTTCATCATGAAAAATGACTGATCATGACATTCAAGTCATTATTCTTTTTAATTTTTATTTATTTATGTATGTGTGTGTGTGTGTGTGTGTGTATGTGTGTGTGTGTGTCCAGCTCAGCCCACCAGAGGGTGGGGCTGGCTGGCATGTGGTGCTGGG
>NDGM011236803.1:436-11516 GCA_002564305.1 Octomys mimax | reverse complement strand
TATGGACTGAACCCTCCAGTAACTGTAAGCTAAATAAACCTTTCCTTCCTTCATTTTATGTGTTGGGTATTTGTCCCAGCAACGAATAAAAATTAACTAAGACAGTTCTCATAGATCTGGAACTAGTGAAGTGTCTCAGGTTACTGGGTCCAGATCTACGAAGTTTGATCTCATCCTGATGTGTCTGGCTTGGGTCTGGCTGCTGTGCTGAGCTTCTCCCTGCTGCAACCCATGGAAGTGAACCTGCTGTGCCCATTTGGCAAGATACTTTGCTCTTGGATTCGCTGGTTGTTTCTGGCTCCAGCCTCTCTGTGGGGACTTCAGCTGGAGAATTTCACACCAGGCTTGTATGCCAGGCCTGGGCTGAGTCTGGAGGGGTCTCGTGGGTGCAAATGAATGGAAGTTCTCCCACAGACATGGCAGGGCTTGCCTGGGTCTGGAGGGGTCCCTGGAGCATATTGGAAGGTCTCACTCACACACTGGGCCTGGGCTGGTTCTGCAGGGGTCTGGAGGCATCCCAAGAGCATGGCGGATGGTCTCACTCACATGCTAGGCCCGGGCTGGGTCCAAAGGTGTCTGGTGGGCACAGTGGAGTGGAATCTCTCCCATGTACATGCCAGGCTTGGCTGGGTCTCTAGGGTTGGTTTTGTTGTCACGCGTTTCTTCAGTTGTTCCTTGTCATGGAAGCATGTAATCTGCCTATTAAATTTGATAGATAGTTTTGCAGGATAGAACAATCTGAGTTGAATATTGTTTTTTTTTTTTTTTCAGGACCTCAAATTTGTCACTCCAAGTTATTCTTGATTTGATGGTTTATGTTGTGAAACATTCCATGATTCTGATGGCCTTTTAATTATAGGTGATCTGTTTCTTCTCTCTACCAGCTTTTAATACGCTTTTCTCTTCCTTAATTTCTGGGATCTTGATTATTATGTGTCTGAGTCATGATTTATTTTTATTTTGTCTATTTAAAGTTGTATATGCTTTACTTTTATCTACATTTCAGATTCTTTTATGTTGCTTGGGAAATTTTCTGCGACAAGTTCAGTAAACACTGTTTTTATGTCTTTTATATTATCTCCAGATCTTCATTGATATCCATTAGTTTTAGGTTATTTTTCTTTGAATCATCTTGCAGCTGTTTTAGTTATTTCCTGGTTTTTCTTTATTTTTAAAAGATATTTCCTTTTGGGTTTACTAGCTGCAATGCTATCTTCAAGGTCTGAAGTTCTATCTTCCGTTTTAGTCAAGCCATTTTGCCAGCTTCCCAAGGAAATCTTAATGCCCTGCATATCAATTTGAATCTGTTTCATGCATTCTAGTTTTTCCTTGTATAGTTATTTCAACGTTTACCTCATTTTCCTGCTCTATTGTTAAAAATATCTTTCTTCGTTTGATGTATCTAGCAATTCTTTCATGATTATTGTAATTTCCTCTATTTATCTGAGAGATTATTTTTTTGTTGATTTTTAAAATGTATTTAGTATATGGTCTTCAGGGTCTCACTTAACAGATTGGACTCTAGTGATCCTTTTGTTCTCAGCCTTCCAAGAGCTGAGATTACAGGTGCACAACACCATGCCCAGTCTCAATCGCTGTCTCAGTATGCCCTGAGAAGTGGAGGCCGGGAATGGAACCCCTTTCCTGTGCCTTCCTAAGCAGGCACTTTAGTTCACTGAGCTATCTGGTTGGCCCAAGCATTTTAATGTTTTGAAATACATTGACTTCTAAATATCATATCAACTTTGTGATTTTAGATGAAATACACTTGGTTGTGATGGATTATGCTTCCCCTTGCCACAAAACACATGTACTTTATTTTTTATGTGTGTTGTAGCTTGAGTAACTTCTAGTGACCTTTTTTAAGTCTTAGTGCTTATTTTCATAAGTGCCTTGAGTCTATGGAATTATTGAATTTCTGTTTCTTTTTATGTGGTTCAATGTCCATTGTACCTCTTTCTATCTGTAAGTAAAAATCATATGACACTCTTGAAGCTTTTAGTTTTATTTGCTTCAAGCTATATTGCATTGGTCAGAGTCCCAGCTGATATGACTAAATGTCTGATACTCAGTAATGAAACAAGGAGAGGTTTATTTAACTTCACTGCTGAGGACAAAATTTATATGGTGCAGAGCAGGCAATAATTAAAATTAATAAATTGGCACAAAAAATTGAGAATTAGTCCTAGGCCAACACAACTTATGGTAATGTTGTAGGCACCTGAATTAGATAGAAATATCATAGGCAGTCAGATAGGGCTAGGCCCTAGATGAGACAATCTAGAAGACAAGGTGATTTTGCAATTTGGAAGAGACACTCCCACTGTGGGCCAGATTTCAAGACAAATGAGTAAACAAATGCAGCCACATACTTCTGTAAGGATGGGCATCAGGGATTGATATTCTAAAAACTATTAACCCAATCCCCAATAGGAAAAGACCTTGTTCCATATTCATGCCCGATTGCTGTGTAACTGGCTACCTCATGTGGTACTGAACCTAATTAATTTTACCTGAGCAATGATACATTTAATCTGATTGGTTGACCATAGTTTTGTCCCACCTCACGACCAGTTAAAGGAGTTCTCATGTTCTCCACCACCTTAGACACACATCACCTTAGACCCACATTTTATTTACTCTATAAAAGTCTCTGGAAGAGACAGCTTCCCAGGGACAACCTGCTTGTGCTCCCCTTCTCTTAGACAGAAGCTTTCTTTTCCCCAATAAATATATTCTGCTCTTAACCTCTGCTTGTTCCCAAAATTCATTTTTTGGTTTTAGAGCACATGAACTCATTCCAGGTACCTTTCATATTGAGTTTCATTTTTCCTTATATCAGTGAGACCCCTGGTTAGGTAAAGGACAGATAAATATTTAAGCCAACAGCCAAAGCTGAGACTAGCAAACAGTCTGTAGTTCTGGAGTTTCAAAGCAAGTGTTATGGTTTATATCTAGTTGTCCCCCTAAAGCCTCATGCAGTCATGGGGCAGGGGCTTCTAGAGTTTGAGATTATAATGGTGCACTGGGTTGTGGGTCTTAGTACTGCTGGGATTATGGGTGTGAATGCTACACCCAGCCTGAGGTGAATAGCCTGAGTGCAACTTAAGAGAGACAGAGTTCCTTTCTGTTGCCATTGTTGCTGCTACTACTCCATTTTGCTCTTGTTCTTTGACAACACCATGAACTGATGCTCTTTGCGACACTCTGATTTGGAGGCAGCCAAGTATGGACTGAAACCTCCAGTGACTGTGAGCTAAACGTTTTCTACCTTCATTTTGAGTGTTGCGTATTTGTCCCAGCAATGAAAGAAGAGTAAGTGAGACGGCAAGGTAACGTAAAAGCTGAGGACCTTAAATTCTGCAAATTCCTTCTAGGTTAGTAATTGTAGTGAGGAAACACGAAGATTACTTGTTAACCCAGAACTGCTCCAGTGTGCTTTTCCAGAAATGCATTGTTTCCTGGCCTTTCCTAGGGAGCTTTTCTTCTGTGATTAAGCAGAACAAAGCAATGTAGAGCACAGAGAAGAAGCTCGAGAGGAAGGACAAGGGACCACGTTTGGTGCCCAAGGTCACAGCTCTGTGACCAAGCCAGATGAAGCCATAATTTTACTTTACTAATCCTCATTATCTTTTAATGCAGTAGGTAGGCAATAACTATTCACTGTCACGTATAGTCATTTTGAATCTACTCAAAGTATTTTTTATCTGTAAAGCAATATTTGCTAACAACTTTTCTCAATTTTTTAGTAATGAATTTCAGATTGAGGATGTGAAGATATCCATATTCAAAAGTATTGTGGAGTCAGGTTCTGCCATCAGGGACACATAAAGCCTGTTTTTATTGTCAAATTATTTGAACCATAGAAAAATGAAACAATTTGATGGGTGTTGGTGTATGTATTTTAAAAGCAAATGTATATCACGGACTAAAAAAAATGTCTGGTAGAATACTAGATTTTCATAAATATTAGAAATCATTGTAATTGCTGATGTGAATGTTACCAACATACTCTGGAAGAGATATTTTAAATATTCTTTCATTTCTCAGTACTGTGATGCAGGGACTTACTGCACTAAACTATATCCCAAGCCTTTATTAATTTAGTTTTGAGACAGTATTTGCTGAGTAGCTAAATTGTTCAGGATAAGTTCAAACTTGCAATCCCTGTGAGTCAGCCTCCCAGCAGTCTATTATTACAGGTGTGCATCACTCTATGGCAGAAAAATTTTAAAAAGCATCCTAAATATTTAGTTTTGAGAATGATAAATACCTACATTTTATAGATACTTGCATACATTCATTTTATACTGAGATTAAGTAAATGAGTATTGTCTCAGCTACTCTTCTTTCATCGCTGGGAAAAATACCCAAGGCCAAAAATGAAGGAAGGAAAGGTTTACTCAGCTCACAGTTACTGGAGGTTTCAGTCAATACTTGGCTGGTTCCAAGACAGACTGGCACTTGACAGAGGGCAGCAGTTCAGGGTGGTGGCAGAGAGCACCAGCAAAATGAAGGACTAACAGCAACAGTGGCAACAGAGAGGAAGTTTGTCTCTCTGTCTCTCTTATATTACATTCAGGCTCTCTGCCTCAGACTGGGGGAAATACTCAAACCCATTATTCCAGCAGTACTCAGATCTATAATCCCAGCCTTGGATCATCCATAATCCCAGTAGAACATGACTTAATCTCAAACTCTAGAAGTCCTTACACCATGACTACCTGAGGCTTTGGATGGACAACCAAAGACAAACCATAGCAAGTACTATTCAAAGACATAGTTAGAGCTAGTTAGATATGTTATAATTGCATTCTATCATGCACGATTACATAACTCTTAAATTGCTAAACAAAAAAGAAATTATAGAAAAATGTATAATTTTATTGCGGATACAGAAATTAAATGCTTACCTAACAGGGATATTCAATGGATTTTTCCTGTAAATAAATTCGTACTCTATAGTGTGATAGTACTCAAATTACTACTTATATTTCCACGGCCATTTGAAGACAGATGCACAGCAGCAGGAAGTTTGCGTGGCTCTGGGCACATATTTCTAGCCCAAGCCAAATGGCACTGCCTGCTTTCACATCTCAGATTTCACAATAAAAAAGCTGAGGATAGAGAGAAGAGAAAAGTGTATTATACAGAAGGAATTTCTCCTTCAGAGCCGGATACAGTAGGCAAGAATGCTTCTGTATCTGTCCAGGGGTGTTTCATCTTAAGTCATTTATTTGTAATTCTTTTCTTTTTTTTTAATAATAAAATTCACCAGTATAAGTTGTGTTTTAATCTAAGAGTCATATCAATTATTGGAATTTAACATTAATATCTATGCAAGATCTGGTGGAATGTGCAGTGATTAGTGCAAGCAGGGACTAGGAGCAGGTTAGCTCTTTCCTCTCCTCCTAGGAGCAGCAGATTCACTGTGGCGATTTTCGTATTCTCAGAAACTTTATTTGCTGGAGCTGCTACAAATGAGCAGAGTGCACTGTATACCTTTGTGAAAACAAAACCCTAAAGATGTAAATATCCATATGTTTGGTTATTATTTTTTGATTTTTTTGCTAAAATATTAGTGAGAAAAGGACTCACATTTGGGTATACAGCAGCATTGGTATTGAAAGCTTAGAGAGAGGGATTAAGAGATAAACTGATGTTTTGAGAAACTTTAAGAGCCAAATTGAGCGATTTGTATTCAATATGCTAGGCAATTCAGTTGTAGCAGAAGGTTTTGACCAAGGGAAAAAGGGATTGAAAGCAATGTTTGAAGAATGCTAATTGGAAGCCAATATAGAAGCTTCCTGTCTGACAAATGCAAAATAAAGAGAGCCCAGAGAATTGTTATTGCAGGTCAAACAGTTAGAAAAGATAAATCTGACAAATTAACGGGGAAAAATTGATAGACAAGCTGATTGGTGGAGACAAAGCAGCAATAAAAGCCGAAATTTTACTGAATCTGTGACCCAGTGTAAATGGAAAGTATAGCAATACTGTTGATAGAATTGTGAATTTAGAAAGCAGAGAAGGGCTGAGAAGACAGTTATAAAGCAAGACACCGAAACAGCTGGTGGTTTTTTTTTTTTTTTAAGTGAAGGCTAAAATAATACTATCAGGATGCAAAACACAGCTGAATTCACTGAGGCCTGATGTGCACAGCAGAGAAAAGGAAAGGCAAGCAGACCAAGAGCATGACCACTCCGATGAAGATGAATCGTGCGCCGTGAGGAATGGCTTAGTTGGCAAGGGTTGCCTACCCCAGCAAATCAGGGGTGAAGAGACTGAAATACGCAGAAAGAATCACAGGCAGCCAAGAAACCTTTGAGTAGCATATGGACGTAATGGGAAAGAGATTATTTTTTCCATCTGATAAAGTCACAAGATGACTAGTCAATTCATTGTAATGAAGCCTCAGGCTATCAAAAAGACTATTTTATCTGTTCTCTTTGAGCATGATTCTCATTGTTTTCAGAGAAGTATAGTAAGTGGATCTGATTAGACTGGAGAGACTGCTTTTGGCTAAGAAAAACGGCAGTTGTGGAGTGTATACAGCCTCATGTTTATGAGTTTCTCTCCCAAAAATGTTGAATCCCTCTCTAGTTATTGAATAGGTTTTCTTCTTCACCGTGCGGTGTGTGGTACAAGTTTAAAGTTCCGGTGGAAGCTTTCATTACTGGCACAGTGGAGACGTGGCTGCTGAGGACTAATTCTCTCTATTAAAAGGAAGGCTTTCCAGAGGCAAAAACAAGAGGAATAAAGGGAATGAACTTACTGAAAAGTTACTGAGTTGAGGAGAAGGACAGGAGAGGAGTGGGGGAAAGAGGCTTATCTATGTATGTAAGCAGGGTGGTCTGGACAACTGTATTACACATTTCTACTGGTTGATGGAAAGAAACAGTTAATGCTTTAATTTATTTCATCTCCTTTCTTCAATTGTTTCCCCTTTTTGTCTTCTTAATTTCTTATACATTTGTTTCTTTTTTCTTTCTTCTAATTTTACATGCATATATCTGGAAACATAAATAACTGGTTGTAAGATAACGCTAGGTATTACAACAAATGATGTGAAATTCATATGACATTGTTAAGTGAAAATCTGTATCACTTGTAATTTTTCTGTTTTATTTCCAATTTATAATTTCTTTAAAAATACAAATAGAAGAATGATTTATTCATTTTACTATTATGGTTTCTATTTAGATGTTCCCTAAGTTATCACCTAGTCATAAGTAGGGCTTTTCAGATGTGGGTGGATCTAAAGAGTGTGATTCTGGGATTCATTTGGGGTTAATGGTGCTAAAATTAAGGGTGTAAGTACTATTGCTATCTGCCATAAGGGTCGGTATCCTGGGTAAGATATAAGGGATAAAAAGTGATGTGGCCCTGTCTGTTGTTGCTTTCTCACTTTGCTAACCACCATGAACTGTTTCTCCTCTAAGATATGGTTCTGCCATGTCTATCTTGAAGCTGGATGACTACAGATTGAAACAGCTAAAACTGTGAGCCAAATAAAGGATGCTTCACTTGTGATTGTTGAGTATTTTGTGTCAAGAAATGAGAAAATTAACTAAGACTGTCTGCTATAGTACAATATCCACTGCTTTAAATAGCATATATTTAAATCTAACAATTAAATGCCTGAGAAAACAAAGATGAGGGACCCAGCAAGCTTGAAATCCAGTAAGTACTTGTGTATTTATAGATTCTGTCTTGCCACTGTCTTGTCACTGGAGAAGGATAATGTTGGATGATGGGATTGCAACCTCCTGAACAATTCAATGACAAAAGTTTAAATAAAAGAGACATGGGATGATTTTAGGGCTCCAGGAGGATCAAAACCTCTAGCAGAATTGGAGAACCTCTGGGGACTGGGCAAAAAATTTATCTGGTGGCTCATATTTATTTAGATTTCAAACAAAGGTAGCAGGTAGAGTGAAAAGTATGGGGAACTGAGCAGGTTTTGGAGTATATACAAAGACTTCCTCAAGTATTAAATTATGCTAGTTAGGAGGATTATTGTATCTCCAGGTTGACTTTCATTACAGGAATGAGATGCCTAGAGCTACAGTCTCTATTTAATCAGCATTGAGCCAGGCATCCTTAGCTGTAGCCTTACCTTGTCCTTTGAGGTATCATGGATCACAGGCCACTGCAGGCTTCATCCTGGACCAGTGACTCATAAAGCATCACTTACTACAAATGTAGTGCCCATTTCCAGGCAAGAGACCTAGATCTGGGACAGACTCATAAGTGAATATAGTCAACTGCTTGATTTCAAATCCTGCTCAGAGCCACTGCATAGTGGTCCGCATAAGGAGGGAGTGAGTATTCTGTTATCCCCCTTTATAGTAATGTAAATTTCATTAGTGAAATCTCTCCCAATCATGGACAATCTAAAGTACAACCTCCAATGTCATGGATCATGGGTTAGAGTTTGGGTATATAAATTTTAGAACAACAGATATCAGACCACAGCAAAGTATATACACTGTTGATATCAGTTTGTTCAGAGCCTTTTCTCTTTTCTCCCAGTATACTGAAGCCCTGAATTTATCTTTCTTTTCTCCTTTCAGGTACTTGATGGTGAAAAATTGTCTCTGTGAGTCAGAGTTTTTGGTAAACTTAGAATTGCATTTGCTTTGAATCTGATATTCTGTCATTGCAAGTAAGAATTTAACTTAAAAAAATCCAGAATTATACAGGAGAAGGAAAAAGAAATAAGCACAGATAAATGTTGTTCTATAACAGAGCATTCTTGTCACAATTACAGTAGCATTCTTTTCAGCTTTAAAGTAAACACAATACAAAACTTTAAAAGAAAACATTTAAAAGAAGCTGCTACTGAAATTATAAGGCACGATTTGCATACTTTTGTCTATAAAGGTAAAGATTATTTGCAAACAGATTTAAATTCTTAACTACACAAAAGCTAAAATGCTTACAAGCAGTGAATTAAATGAATAAATTACACAGGCATGAATGTAGCATATGCCCATTTTTCCTCACTTCACCAACACATACTGACTACTTGTTATGCCTCTGTGACAACGAAAGACTGATGTAAGTTAGGTATATTTCTTGTCCACTTTGTATTCATAGTTTGGTGGAGAAATTCGTTGTATTATTCTCCAAGTTTATTAAGCGTGTGTGTGTGTGTGTGTGTGTGTGTGTGTGTGTGTGTGCTTGCATCCATGTGCACATGTGTTTGGTACCAGGTCTCACGATGAGCTCAGATTTATAGTGATCCTCCTGCTTACAGCCTCCACAGCACTGAGATTGCAAGCATGCACAACCACATGGAGGGCCAGCTCAGCACACCCAGGGACAAGACCAGAGGGGCACGTGGTGTCTGGCATCAAACCCTGGTCCCTGTGCTTTTCTAAAGAATTGCTTAGTCTCCTGAACTATCTCCCTGGCCCTTATTGATTTTTAATTCACACAAAATGTTTCCTTTAATTAGGTAAACAATTGATATTAAATTCTAATAAAGAATCAATAATTTGGGGGTTTTTCTTTTTGCTTTTTTTTTCTACAGCAGGGAGACACAGACACCAATATTATACTGTATGTTTCAAGAAAGCTGGAAGAAAGGAGTTTTACCTGTGTAGGAATGATATAATCTTGAATAGATATTTAAAAGCTAAGTGCTATAAGAATACATAAATATTAGTGGCTGGGGAAATAGCTCAGTAGAGTAAGTGCTTGCCAGACAAGCACAAGGGCCTGAGTTGAATCCCAGGTTCCACCAAAAGAAAGAAAACAGTGAAGATATATATATGTCAGTATATCATGTTATGCATAAATGTGTTTAAAAATATATTCAAATTAAAATTAAAAATCTTAAATGTCATAAAATAACTTTGAAAAATTTCTCTATCTATCTGTCTGTCTGTCTGTCTGTCTGTCTGTCTATCTATCTATCTATAGTCTGTTTATATGTTTCCAGTCACATACAATATAAGAAAGATCTCAGAAATTTTGGCCATAATTGTCCTTATCCTCACTCATTAAATTGCTATTGTCATAAAACCTGAAAATATAAAATCACATATTGAAAAAAACAGCAATGAGTATTGCTGCCTGAAAACATGAGAAAAAAGAGGTTTGCATCTGTTTCTGAGTCATGTGCATTCATGCCAGCTCCCTCTTCTACTTACCTTTGCAGTGCTCCTTCTTTAATCAAACTTCTAGTGCACATCTGAGGATGCAACGGAGTGTGCGCCCTTTGGAGGGACTCAGCACTTGTGTCCTTCGAATTCCATGTGTTCAAGTCTGGTGAACAATGTGATGATATTAAAACTTGGAAATGGGGCAAGAGATACATTTATGTAAGTATGCAGGAAAGCTCAGATAATTGTACCACTGGTTTTTGTTTGTCTACAGAGTCGAGCAATTGATGCTTAACATTTTTTCTTCTCCTTTTTAATTTCTTATAACATTTTCCTCTTTTTATTTTTTTTACCCAATTTCGCATGTTTATGTCTGGTAACCTGAATAACTAATTTGAAGACAACATTATGCAATAAGCAACAATTGACAAATTCCTATTGATTTGTTTGGTCAAGTACTGTATCATTTCTAATTGTTTTAATACTTTGTATTCTTTTTAGACAATAATAAATGAATCTTTTAAAAGTCAAAAAACAGTTGGAGCCTTTGAGAGACAATTAGATGATGAGGGCTGAGAGTTCTTAAATGGGATTAGTGCTCATGGAAAATGCTCCTAAAAGAATCTTCAGCCTTCTTACATCAACACAAGGAAAGAAAAGGTAGTCAAGCATTTGTAAACAGAATGAGGACCACCAAGACACTCTGATCATGCCACATCTTAATTTCACATATTAAAGTACAAAAGTAAGAGGAATGAGTCTATTGTGGATAAAAAGTACATCCCCCACCCCCAAAAAACCTTTAACCTACTTCTTGTTAATTTGTATTTTGATGACTTTCTATCATAATCAAGATACAGAATAATTCTATTATCTTAAAATTTTTCCATAATTTATTGAGAAACAGCAACAAGACAGTTTCAAACCAAATTGGTAGGACAGTTTCAATAATTAACACATTGCATACA
>NDGM011236799.1:2683-18841 GCA_002564305.1 Octomys mimax | reverse complement strand
ATATATATAATAGAAATAGAAAAATAAGTTAATAATGGCTCAGGGCAAACATTCCCATCTAAAAGGGATGAATAAGGGTAAGACCAGAACAAAACTGAAACTCATCAGGCCAAACACTAAGTCCTATAGCTCCATGTGGCATCTGTAGCACATGTTGTTAAAATGTAAGTTCCAGAGGCCTTGGTCACCCCCATCTGTATGATCTTACTTGTTGTTGTAAATGTGACCTCCACTCTCAGTCAAAAACAACCCTGGCAGGAAACCTATCCAAGGCAGTCTCCAACTTCCTGGAGAAGGCACTCTACCTTTGGCTTCACTTTCACAGCTTCAGATGCTATTTTTGTAGGGAAACTTTGTTTGGCCTCTGAGTTCTTCCTTTAAAACCTGGTTAGAAGCATTTTTGACCCCACAACTCCTACATTCTGTATGCTAGTAAAAACCAGTATCACATGGCCAATGTCAAGATTGAGTGCCAACTTGTGCAGTAGCTAGGTCATCTTGGACCATAGTCATAGCATCCCTGAGTGCATGGATCACTGAACATGATGAGATGCTAGGCGGCCTCTCTCAAGCAGAAATCACAAGAACCCTTTTACCAAGTGAAAGAGTTACAATTTGGATCTCTCGAAACCACAGCTGATGTGGGCTTATTGGTTTCTGAGATACCCTCAAGGCATCTCTCATCTTGTCCCTGTACATACATAGTACATGGATCATTATCATGGCATTAATGTCTTCCACAGCCATACCTCTTTGGTACCAAATTTACACATTGTTCTTTCTGTGACACGATTTAAGCTATTTGCATTTTTGTGCTCTGTTTTTGATTCCAATTCTCTCTACAAATCTGGAAAAAACAGTACCTATGTTGTAGCTTGAATGTTGGGCTGTTTTGAAATTTCTTCCCAGATTTATTAGTCTACTGCCATTAATTCCAGACTTCCTCAAAATTTCAGGACATGAGCAAAAATAGACAAATTTTCTGCCTTAGTGTAAGACACATGGCCTCAAGTCCAACCTCCAATAGAGTCCTCTTATGCAATTGGAACCTCCTGAACTTGCCCTTTTCTGTCACCATCCTATTTGCATTCTTGTCTTTTGAGCTCTGAGTAGAATCACCCATCAAATGTTATTTAATTTTAGGGCTTCTCATGTTAATAGAAGCACATTTTATGAAAACTAAATCTTGGAAACAGCCCAAATGCCCATTAATTGATGAATGGATTTTTTAAAAATGTGATTTATCTTTATATAATGGAGTTCTAATCAGCCATAAAGAAGGATAAATGTGGGCCATTTATAACTAAATGGATACACCTTGACCATACTCTTAAGTGAGATAAATTGGACACACATGTGTGCATATCACATTGTCTCTTTGGTGTAAGAAGCTGAAATGTAAATAAGAACCAACTGTAAGTTGTGAAATAGGAAAAATTGTTCAAAAGCAAAGGGGAACTAGAGAAGAGGGAGGGGAAAGGAAGAGGGGAAAAGAAAATAATGGAAATAATGCTTTGTCAATAAGAAGAGGAAGACAGGTTGCAGGGAGGGAAGGGGAATGGGAAAAGAAAAGACACCAATACATGTTTTATACAGGAATAAATTTCCTCTAACGAATGTGATTAACATATATATTATATATATATATATATTTTAAACTTAATAAAAATATTTTAGAGCTTCTCTAGCCTGCACACTCAAATCTTTCCAAACTCCTGAAAACCAATTTCAATGGTTTTGAAAGCATATTTTCAGTGTAGTGCACAATAATAACCCCGCTCCTAGTACTAAATGTCTGTATTAGTCCATTTTTCTATGACTGGGACACAATTATGAACTACTACTACTTAAAGGAAAAACTTGGCTTATAGTTTCTGGAGATTACATCCATGACTGACTTCCTTCAAGGTCAAAACATCATGAAGGAAAGGTGTTTTGCAGCAAAGATGCTTAGCTCGTGTGGCCAGGAAATAGAGAGGAAGGGTGAGGGTCCATAAATAGGCCCTATGGCCATGCATCCATGACCTATCCGGATACATCAATAAGTATGCTCTACCAATCCCCACAGCAGATCCCAAAGTTCATCAAACTGGCATTGTCACACCCAAGAAAACACCAATGGAAGTATCATTCACATTCCCACCTACCATGGTTTCAGAAGAACCTAGAAGATAATTCCTCACCCATATCTCATCCACAAAAGAAAGTGATGTCAGTTCAATTCCTCCACCAGAGAACTAACATGACATGCAGTCATTTAGTACTTCACTTTCTCTGGGGAGTTGGTAGCAAGGCCCAGTGAAATGATTAACTTTAACCTGTTGTTTGCAGTGAGGCATTTCCTTTTTGGTAAAGCAGAGTCAGCACAGACTGGCAGGAAGATAAGCATTCACTCCTCAATCTGGACCTGTGTACTATAGCTAGACATGGTGATATTATGAAAAAAAAAAAGAAGGAATTAAATAATGTCCAGTGTCTCCTAATAATATCAACAAAGACCAGGACACAACCAAAACTCACTCACACCAAGAACAAGGATGTCATAGGTTGAATTAGAAAAGCAAATCAATAGACTCCAACACTGAGGTGACTGACATGTTAGAATCATCTGATGAAGATTTCAAAACAGCCACCCTAAAAATTCTTTCAATTAACAAGTATATAAATACTCACCAAAGAAATAGAAGAATTAAAAAGAACCAAAGGGAATATATAAAAATTAAAACTATAAAAGTGAAAATTCAGAATACACTTGAGAAGCTCAAAAGTAAATTAGAGAGAGAAAAAAATCAAGGATTTCAGAGATACGTCACTAGACATTACACAATGTGAACAACTAGGCAAAGAGGAAGAAGGAGGAGGAGGAGGAGGAGGAGGAAGAGGAGGAGGAGGGGGGGAGGAGGAGGAGGAGGAGGGAGGAGGAGGAGGGAGGAGGGAGGAGGAAGGGGAGGAGAAAATATGAAGAAAACAAAGCCTCAGGGAATAGAATAAAAAAATAAATAACTAGCACTTTTGTCATTTGAGTTACAATAGAAGAAAAAATGTGGAGCTGGAAAAATATTCAAAGAAATGGCTGAAACATCTCAAAGTTTTGTGAAAGAAATAGATCTAATTTAAGATGAGTGCACCCCTGTGAGAGGAGCTTTAGAGAAATCCACACCATAAAACACCTAACCAAACTTTTAAAAACAAAAGAAGCTATTTTCTCCATGGTACTGGGATGAAGCCCAGGGCCTTGCACATACCAGACAAGTGCTCGCCCACTGAGCTACATCCCCAGCCCAAACATATTCTTTAGAGGAGTTAATCTGGGCTACTGGGTACAAGGACTGTGTGAATGACAACAGATCTGAAACCATGAAGGCAGAGGAATGACATGAAAGTGTCATGTTTTTCAAGGGTCTACAGAGAAGGATTGAACTCCACATCTCGTGAAAAATATCCTTAGTAATGAAAGGGAAAATGTTAAACTTAGAACAACAACAACAAAAAAAAAGCTGAGTATTTTTCCATCAAACCTACCAACAAAATGTTATTAAAAAAAACTCTCTAAGTAGAGAGTAACAGTAACAAAAGGAGACTTGAAGTTAAAGAAAGAAAAGACAATTGCACAGGTAAAAATATGGATAGATTATCTTTTCCTCATGAAATTCTTTAGATTTTATTTGATGAATGAAGCCAAAATTATAACATCTGAATTAGGGACAGATGCCTCTGTGGCAAAGGGAAAAACTAAGAAAAGAGCTCCGGAAAAAAAAAAAACACACATCCAGAGGATTCTCAGTGCTGACTGAGGTCAAAATATGCTCTTCAGGGGCTGCGGAGATAGCTCTGCAGAACAAGTGCTTGCCTGGCAAGTGCAAGATTCTGAGTTTGATTCCTGGTACTACCAAAAATGAAGGAAGGAAGGAAGGAAGGAAGGAAGGAAGGAAGGAAGGAAGGAAGATAGACTTTTTTTTTTTTTTTGGTGGAACAAGGGATTGAACTCAGGCCCTTGCGCATGCCAGGGAAGCGCTTATTCCACTGAGCCATCTCCCCTAGGAAGGAAGGGAGGAATGAAGGAAGGAAAGAAGGAAGGAAGGAAAGGGAAGAGGAGGAGGAAGAGAGAGAGAGAGAGAGAGAGAGCGAGAGAGAGAAAAGAAAGACAGACAAAACTGATAGTTCAGCAAGCTGGTAATTCATCTTCTCCCCAAGTGCAACCTCTGTCTAGTAAATACAGCCTTGTGTTTGGCAAAGCCAAACTCCCTGGGGTGAAGGGCAGAAGAAAACACCTTTGATTCCAAATGCTAAACATTCTCCTCGAGGGCGAACCAGCCACACTTCCTAGCACACCTGACTGCAAGGTTCCACGTGGTCTTTTCTCCTTCCTTCACCACAGTCACAGACTCATTTCATCCTTTTTTCTGTAAGTTCTGCTGTGCAGCATCTCATCATTAATCCTCTGTTCACTAAAGAATTATAAATACTTTAAGGTAAGCTTGAACAGCACCCAAGCCAAGAAAGGCTGACGCTGGTGTATGTGAAGATCATGAAGGCCTCCACTAAGAACATCTGCATAGAGAAAGCCTGTTTCCAGAAGCTCTCCCTGCTCAGAATGGGCAGTTGTCAAACTGAATCGTGAAGCTTAAAGGAGCAGACAGCCTTAGAAATAGCCTAACTCACCTTTTTTATTTCCACATAAAGAAGTTGACGCTGAGAAACAGGTTTCTCCACCTTGAAGCAGAGCTTTGCCTTGGAGTCCAGATGCTTCTTACACATGAAGAAGCTACAAAAAAGGTAAGATGTGAACACTTCCTTTCAGTTTTCCAATAGGTCTTCAAAACACACGTCTTTGAGGAAGATTAAGAAAGAAGGCACAGACTAGCAGAACGTATTTGCAATATGTGTTAAAGGTACATCTCCAAAATATGCAAAGAACTCTTAAATTTCAGTGAGAAAACAACCAACCAAGTTAAAAGTGAGCAAAAGATCCATACAGACACCTTGCCAAAGAAGACCTATAAATAGCAAATGAATGTATAAAAGGATGCTCAGAATCATTTGTTATTAGAGAATCAAACATTAAAACACTGAGCTGCCTCTATACAGTGCCTCATACACTGATGTCAGCCTTTCTTGGCTTGGGTGCCACTCAAATTTACCTTAAAATATTTCTAATTCTTTAGAGAACAGAGGATTAATTGGGAGATGCTGCACAGCAGAACTTACAGAAAAAATGATGAAATGAGTCTGTGATTGTGGTGACGTGAACAGCCACATCCACGATGGTGAAAACACCAGATGCTGGGGAGGGTGTAGAACAACAGGAGCTTCCATCCTCATGGGTGGGATGCAGATCAGCAGAGCCGCATGGAAGGCACTTCTGCAGTTTCTAGGAAACCTACACGTCCTCCTTCTACACGGTCTGGCAGTCATGCTGCTATTGATCAAAATGAATCAGAAGCTTCTATCCACATAAGAACTCGCATACAAATGTACTTTTAGTCATAGTTCCCTAAAATTGGAAACAAGCAACTCTTCAGTAAGTACATGGTTCAACAAGCTATGGCACATCCGTGCAGCAAAACTTTATTTGATGGCTTTTGAGAAAACATTAAATAATGAAACCTTTGAAAAGCATTTTTCCTATGAAGAGATCAGTCTAAAAATGTGAAGTACTTTCTCAATCCAATTATGTGCCATTCTAAAAAATGCAAAAACAGACAGTAAAAAAATTCGACAGTTCCCAGGGCTTGGGCTGAGGGAACGTGGACCACAAAGAGGTCTTAAGGCCATGAAAATATTCTGTGACAGGACTGTGATACCTCCACAGCAATGCATGGTGGTTAGAATCCATACACAGTGCAATGCCAAGAGAGAAGCCCACCTGCACTGTGAGCTTTAGTTAATAGTGTGCATCGGAAATGGTGCTGGGCAAATGGGCTATCTACACACAGGCGATTGAATGCAGACCCATCTATGTCAGCACGTACTAAACTAAAATCAAAATGGATTGAAGCCCTGCGTATCAAAACAGTAACACATACATGCCAGAGGATCAAATTGGTAAAACTCACGAAGACACAAGCAGAAGCAAAGACTCTTCTGACCAGAGCTCCAATTGTCCAAGAGATAACAACAACAGTTGACAAATAGGATCACATCAAATTCAAAAGCTTCTGCACAGTAAAGGAAACAACCCACAGAATGAAAAGCATGCTTGCAGCACGGGGAAAAAAGCATGCCAGGTATTCCTCACGGAGGACTATTATCTACAAGATAAAAAGAACCAGAGCCAGGCATAGTGGCACACACTTGAAATCCCAGCCCTTGGGAGGCTGAGGCAGGAGAATCATTGTGAGTTCGAGACCAGCCTCAGCTACAAAGTGAGCTCAAGGACAACCTGAGCTGCATAGCAAGACCCTGTCACAAAGAGAGAGAGAGAGAAAAAGGAAAAGCTAAATTTAGAACCCCAAAATAAAAGATAGTCCACTGAAATGAATAGACATTTCTTGGAAGAAGTACAAAGAACTAATAAATATATGATCAATGTTCACCGTTGCTGGCCATTAGAGAAATGCAAATTCAAACAGCGCTGAGATTCTAACTCCGGAATGAATAGCTGCCGTCAAGAAATCAAATAATAACAAATGCTGGTCCGGCTGGGAGGAGGAGCCCTTCTTCCACACTGCAGTGGGAATGTAAACTGGGGAAACCACTATGGCAATGAATTTGCTCAGATAAGATCAGACATGTTGAGAGTGATACAGAGATTCTTCAAAAAGTGCAACCACAAATTCTCGCTCTTCCCCTTCTTGGTATTTTCCCAAAAAGAGTTAAACACAACAATAGGGTAGTACATGCACCCCCACATCGATAGCAGCACAGTTCATAGGAGCTAGATCTTGGAAGCAGCCCACGTGCCTGTCAAGAGGTGAACATATAAAGGAAATACGGTGTTCATACGCAGCGGGGCCCTCCGGTACCATAGAGGAAGATAAGCGAATCATTTGAGACCACAGCGTTGCATGAAAGAAATCCCATGGTGTCTCCTATATAAAAAACCCAGTATAAATTTTAAAGCACGGGTAATATAAAGTAGGGAAAACAATTTTCCAACTGGAAGGGGATTCACAAAAGGGAGGGAGAGGGCGGGTACACCCGCCCTGCCCCTCGCCGCGAACGCCATCACTGTGTAACGCAAGCAGGTTCTAATAAAACGTAAAAACTGAAAACGTGTGTCTCACCGTTGTCCCATCAGTATTAACAAACGCACCACACTGATGTAGAATACAAGTAGCACAAAAAACAAGAGTAAAAGCAAGTCTCAACAGGACGTAGAAAAAAATATCGGCTGTGTACTTTAGCAACAAAGGACCTCACACAGTAACGAAGACTTAGCCCTTTACAAGGTCAATATTTGTTTATATTTAATAACAGACTTTTAAAAAGTATTTGGGCCAGAAAGAGCATATTAACACAAAGAAAAACCAAAATACTGTTAGATTGTTCGTCGCATATCAGCAGATCAGACACACAGAATGAAATTTCAAAGTAATATTGCTTTTGTGATTGAGTTATTATTCTTAGTACTGAGACCTTATCCGAAGGGTACGAGTTCTTTCACAATGTTATTAGAATGGCTTTATCCTTGCTTTCCATCAATGCATATTTTGTCCGGGATGCGGGATTTTTTTTTTTTTCTACCTGTATCCATTTTAATCTTGTAAATCAAGTTTTATTCTAAACTCCAATCTTCAGAGTTATCAACGCTGCCGGCAACAATCTAGCCCTCTAAGAGAGGGCTTACGCAGGAAGGCGTGGGCAGACATGCAGCACGCTAGCAATGGCTGAGCAGAGAGAAGTCCTTAAGGCACCAGGTCACACGGCCTGGCTTTCCTCCGCTGCTTCCTGGAGAAGCGGCTTCCAAGCTTCTGCTCCAAGAGCTCCGCAGACAGCGGGGCGTGCGGGCCCGACTCGCCGCTCTAGCTTAGTGCGCAGCGCCATCTAGTGGGCCTTTGTTGTTCCTGGCCTCTCTTTACCAACAATTAGCAAAAGGACTTGTGGAAATCTATTTACTGCCTGGTGTACAGAACTGGGGATCACAGCGTCTGCCCTGCTTGTCTTGTTAGCTACTGGGGTTAAAACTGTGATGCAGTGGAAAGCCTCCGAGAGTCTTTATCGTTCACAGCTGTACTTGAAAAGTACACGTTAATTCTTGCTCTAAGAAAAAGCAGAACTCTCAAGTCCCTCTAAATGAATGTAAATTTGGCTGAAAGCTATTGGTTTTCTCTCCTTATAGGATCGCGGAGCATATAAAGCTAATTAGTGGATCTGAAAGTTTATGAAGTGACTAGTTAGAACCCAATAACCTTTATTGCACGCAGTCCACACAAGCCAATTATGAAGAAAAATGATGGTTATGGCTCTGATGCAGTCACGGTTAATCTCAGAGGAGGCCACGAAAGAGACCCAGTTTTCAGAGGAAAAGCCAGACTCGCGGGCTTTTGCAGGCTCTGCCACAAGGTCACGTCTGCGATCCTGCAAGGATGGATGTGCCCTGTCCAAGGCCCTCTAATTGCTTTTCCTTTGCCTGTGGGCCTCCTTTGTTTCCTCTCTCTCATTCATATTCAAGACCATGATCGGAAGCCTGGAACAGATATGCAAAGTGTTTCTTAAATGTAGACAATTGAAATATAAATGCTCCTCCCATGCACTATTAATTATGTTATAGCTTTCCCCAAGCTCCCTTTGCGTACATAGCAGTCTAGATGATGACTACAAAATGCGAAGCGACCATTTCCCTAGTCTTCAGTCTGCCCACATCATCTTGTCCACGCCTCCACTACCACATTTCAGAAGAGAAACTTGCATCAGCGATGCAATTTGCTTTTCTAACTGGAATTAGAACTTGAAGACCTTCCGGTGGAGACCCTGACACGCACCATCTGTGTGACCCAGGCTAAAGAGACGCAGGGTTTGGACTGAAGTTTCCACCTGTAAAATGGAACAAAGAGAGGCAAGTTTCCTATCGCCAATCTAAGCCTGAAACTTACTATCACCTGTTGTTCTGTGTACTTACTGAGGCCTCTTGATCTTAGAATTAAAGCCACCGTGCACCAATTACCGCGTGCCCCCAGCTCCCAACCTTAGCTCTCGCCCTGGCAGCATGGCCCATCTGACAGGATGATCACAGTGTTGCTAAAACTTGCTGAGAAAGGAAGCATGAGGACTCATGCCCAGAACCATGCACGGATCCCTGCTTGCACACTTCTTCCAAAAACTTGAGACAGGCAGCCAGCACAGGAGATAAAAAAGGAGACTGTGGCCATGAAGTCCACTGTAGCATCTCTACCCTATACTCTATACCCCACCCTATGCTATAGGGCCCTGCAAAACACCTATGCCAAAACTAGGAAAGCAAAGAGGGGGTACCCTGGTCCCTGGCATTCTCCTTTTCCCAGAGAAAGTTCTGCTGACACGCCTTGCATGTCCCTAACTCAGGAGACCACAGACACACTCTCAGGGGAAGTGGGTGTAGATCTTGAGTACCCCTTCTCTATGTGAGGGCCAACACACAAAACTTTATGCCTATTTCTAAAAGTTTCATAATTTGAGAACCATACTGAGTGGAAAAAGAACCCACGGGTTTATTAACATCTCTGCTTCAAGATAAAGCAGTATTCTCCAGGAGTCATTTAGTACTGTTTGTCTCACAATAGCATCACGATGAAGTCAGTGAATTGCTCAGATCCTGCAGAAGTCGGGACTGAGCCAATTCCAGTGAACAGCATCAGCTGCTCCTGACAGGCAGCAAACCCTCAGTGTAGAGGGTTTTTAATACTGGGAAGGGGGAATCTTTCAAAAATAAACAGGCTGACAAGTTAGCATGGGAAAATGAGTTCAGTTTAGAAAAGCCTACCAATCTTTCCAAACAAAAGGTGTGCAGGACGCTATGGAGGAATTCTGATCTCCCGACGACAATTTGCTGATCTCTGTCGTGGTCCTACTGCAAAACAAATGGTGCCTCCTTGTCAGGGCCCCTTAGCGGATATGACTACATCTGTAGAACTGGTAACATTTTTACCAAATGATGAATAAATATATAAAGACTGGTACAAAAATAAAGTGGGTGTCATTTGTGGAAGACGGTTCTCTGCTGTTTGTTTGGTTTCTGTATACCTGCGACGCAGGCAATGACCTCATTTGTTCCCAGCTGTCTCCTGATAGAGGTTTGTATAGCCCAAGATTTCTCCCTACAGAGCCAAGAATATATTTGTTTACTGCCCAGTGTACTCCAGATAATGACTTTCTATGCCACAAAGTTTGGACAAATTTTCTAGTCTTTTACAAATATTAGCATTTCCGAAGTTTGAGATTTTTTTCCAACTGTGACACAAACTACTAAGGGTACAACAGAAAGTTATGCTACTCCACATTACCTTGGCCCAAAGCCAAGAGAGTGACAGAAACCCGAAGCTCAGGCTGCCTGCTGTGTGTGAGCAGAAAGTGCTCGCATCTCTGTCTAGGAAACTGACACCCTCTGCTGATTTCCAGGAACTTGTGGCCACCTAATACAGACCTTGCAATTTAGGCAAACCCCTCAGACCCTGCACTGTGAGACAGGTGATCAGAACCTGGCAAAGCCGGCTGGGGAAGTAGGTGTGATTTGTTGTTAATTACAAAATCCCCTGTGCTTGGAGTTCTCTGGAGAATTTCCAGGGATGGCCTAGACCTGACATCAGTCTGAGGAGTGAGTGGTACGAAAAGGACAGTCCACACTGAGCGTTGGCCACTGTGCTCTCCTGTGGTGTTCCTCCTGCATGCTGTAGGGTGTACTACTTTTCCTGCTTTTACTTAACTCAAACTGGCTCAGCAGAGCCTGTATCATTTCCTGCATTTAATAATAGTTTGCAACTGTTTGCACTTGTCTTGATCAGTTCTTTGCTTGGGACAGAAAGAAAGAACCTAGAAACCACCTCCAAAAGGGGACTCTAGCACACCAAAGCCCAGTAACAATAGTCCTTGTGTTATCATTTAAGTATGTTTTCTAGGTTCTCAGGTGGCCCTCCCCATGGATGTAATAGACAGCGAAGCCTGAGATCTAAATGAAACAGAGCTTTATTTTCATATAAAAACTTATTTGGAAAGTTCAAACTTGACTGAATGAATTTGCTACTTGATAAAAAAAAATCATTGCTTATTTGTATTAGATCAGTTTTGTTTTATTTCTTCCAGGTCAAATTGTGTGCAAACACTTGTGTGGTTGTCTTGAACTATTCTCTTGAGTTTTATTTGTCCCCAAAATGTAGAAAGCAAGTGTGAAGTTATGAAGCATGAATGATCAGAAATACTCCATTTTGATCATTCCCTGTAAGCTGGGGACTTTATGCACACATTTGAAATTCTCAGGATTCTTCAAGTTTTTTTCCCATTGTACAAAGGTGAAACTAAAGATCAGAGATGTTAATTATCTTGCAACGATCACATAGTGAACAAGTTACAGAGCAGGATAAAGAACTAAATTCTATCTGACTTCAAGGCAGTTCAGTTTCACCGTGTCACTGCACAAGCTGAGGTAGAGTAGAAAGCCTTCCTCAGGACCTGCATGGGCAAGCTTCTGAAGCCAAGAAAAAACACTCTTCTTGTTGTGTCTAAAATCTCATGACTAGAGAAGAAAGATGCCACGATATCAATATCCTGGGCTGGGAGAAGCATGTCTAAGCCATTCCTCATGTCTTGAAGCTGAATCTCACAGTGGCTTTAAATCCTTTTCTTCCCTAAATATCAGCTCATTATGTGTAAAGCACATGTAATAAAACTTGTCCTCCCTGCTAGTTGAGACATTTGTGGTTTAGGAAGACAAACCAGGGTGTAGCTGACCAAATGCCTATGATGTGTGAAGCTTTGAGCTCAACCTCCATTTGTCACAAAATAAAAAGAAAAAATTAGAAAAATCAGGGTGTAATAATATATGTGAAAACACTTCATCAGGTTTGCTTTTGTTGTAGGGATTCGTACAGAACTCTATCCTTTTTAATCTTGATACTTTAGGTCTTCAAGAATATGTTTTAAATATAATTTGAAAACAAAAGCCAGGCACACTGGTACACACTTACAATTCCAGCACTCTGGGAGGCTGACACAAGAGGATCTCAAGTTCCAGCCCAGCCAGATCAACACGGAGTGATGTGGCCAGACAGATAGGAATAGTGGAGGGAGGAAGGATGGCCCTGAGTAGCCCAGAGGAATAAAATTTTCCACTCCAGAAACAAAGAATTTTCCTCTTACATAAGCAAGATGTGGAGTGCCCTAAAGGCAGGAAGCATGGGACGATTAAGGAGACTCAAACAAAGAAAATTTCCCTCTTCATTCATACATGAGCAAGAAGAGGGTGGGAACACACTAAGGTTAGAAAGCCTGGAAAAATAAAGAGGAAGGAAATAAGGGAGACTGGTCATTTTTGTTTGTGTGAGCAACCCAGCCCTTGTTGAGCTATCTTTCCTTTTCTACAGGAAACCCTCTTTTCTCTAAACTAACTCTGCTTGCCCTGGTCTTTCGTGTTTCAAGCTGACTGGGCCAAGTGAAATTATCTTAGCCAGCCAAGAATCAAGAAAATTCTAGTTACAATGAGAGCTTGTCTCCAAATATAAAAGAAAAGGGCTAAGGATGTACCTCAATGTAGTCCCTGGGTTTGACCCCCAGAACCAGACAACAAAACAAGAAAGGCTATATCTGAAATGATTATTGGACAGCTAGCCCAGAATATACCTGTAAGTGGGTAGACACAAAAGCGAATGAAATGGAAAGCCTTCTACTTCTCTAATTTGACTTCATGCAGTGTTGACCTTAAAAGGTTACAGATCCCAAGTGCTAGGAGACCCTTAGAACTGACAGTCGAAACTGCCAAGCTTTTCATCTTAGCTTTAAATATTAATTTATTTTCCAAATAGAAGTGGGAATAGCAAACCAACTAACAGCATCCATCTGATAAAAGATATGCAACTATATTTATAAATATACAGTGTCATCTATAATGTTTACAGGTCCGATAAAGGTACCAAGTCTCACTTAAAATTCTAGATTTCAAATGTAAGCTGCAAATACTGAGACTACCCCTTTCCTCATTGCATACAGACGTACACCCACACACAAAAAAATCTATTTTATTTGCAGCTCTACAGATGGTTACAAATTGCATATATTATTCATAGGCTCTCCAACCCCTGCCCACCTGCACATACAAACTAGACTCAAATTCTATAGAACCTCCCGGGCCATGACTTGAATTTTAAAAACCAATAGATTACCAGAATTGTCAACAGTGCCCTGGATATGCAATTAGAGTGCATACCATCTTAGGAAATAAGATGATAAATGAAAATAATTTTTGCAAGTCCATCCAAATAAACGTTGTCTAACATTTGTTGAGCAAAGGACATGCCTGCAAGCAAGAACCAGGGTCACCGCCTGCTCCCTGAACACAGACTACATCAATTATTCCTTTTGTTGCCTTAATAAATAATTGGGGTGTTGGGCCCTGGAAGGCAGTGGGCAGGCCTGTGGAGAGCAGGGCGGTTGCCTAGAGCCAACCCTTGGGAAGGTGGACATGTGACTGGCCAGACCACTCGCAGTGAGTCCAGCAGGGCCAGAGCTGGATCTCTGAATGGTGACGGCGAGGTCTCTACAGAGCTGTTACAGAGGGAGGAGAGCTCCTGCTTTGCAGCTCTTTGTTCCCGTGTGTCCCTGCGCACTGACCTCCCACTCCCTCTCCTGCCTCCCCTCCCTTCCTTCTCCCCAGGCTCTTCTTCTTCATAGCATTTCCCAGTGCCAGAAGAAAATCAGAATAAAAAGAAAGAAAAATCAGGGTCAAAAGACCAGAGGGCCCATCTCTGATCTGTCCTGTGTGGCTCATATGGCAAGACATCAATGGAATCGATGTGGCTAAATTAAAATGTGAGCCACAGCCCATGTTTTACACAGACGCACAGCCAGAGGGATCTGAAAACGCATGTAAAGCTGAGCTGGCCAGAAGGCTTCCGGCACTGGCAACACAGAGGCTAAGAAAGTCTGTGAACATGCGGGCCTACAAGTAGAAGAAAACAGCCAAAGCAGGTGAAGACTGAATGCAGTGTGCATTGGTTCTAGTTGGTGAGGACTTCATCCTGAGTGTTAAGGAGCTGGTCTTATACAACCTGGAAAACACAGGCCCCTTAAACCTGGTACAGCTTGCTTGGGCATGCCCTCCCGTAGATGACTCCTAGTCCCATGAATGCTCCGTGCTCAGGGCATATTCATGCATCGAACACTCACTGCTGGGAGTTAGCCGTGGTGCGCACATGTATGTAGTGCCTTTTAGGAGCCAAAGAAAACAGAACTCAGTAGCAACTAAATGCGCAACATAGACAATAACTTAACTGTTAATAGGTACACTTAAAAAAAATAGGTACACTTTGATGGCCTAGAAGGTAGCCATTTGACATAATAATTCCTACTGAGCTTCAAGGTCCTTTGGAAATCTCAGTCAAAATCACTTTTGAAGCATAAACTGGGATTCTAGGAGTTTACTATCCAGGGAAGAAAGGGTTCATTACTGTCTAAATGTATCAGGGCCGTATGTCTCATCAACTGTTCATTTGATTCAGTCCAAATACATAGTTTTCATAGTTCACTGCTCAGTTATTTACCAAGTCCTCTTCATGAAGCCTCATTTGAAGAAATTTTTGATACAACTGTTTCAAATGTTTATCTTCCTGCCAAGTTACAAAGCCTAAAATGCTCAGGCCTCCCACCCCTAGTCCAAGCGCCTGTTCAAGGCTTTTCTCTTCTGCTGCTTCGCTATCACCATTTTTCTGTCTCTGGGCCATGAAACAAGAAGGATGAATGAGGGCTTCAGCATGGCCCAGTCACTCCCTCCTTCCCCGAGGGAGAAGCTGTTGTCTTCATTTTACCTGTCTAGATGGTTGCTGGAGTGGGCAGCTAAAAAAGCTATGAGTTCAAAAGAGGAAAGCAAGAGTAAAAAGAGAAAAAATTGTTAAGCATTAACTACTCCTTTCAAAAGACCAGAAGAAATCGACAGTGTAATTATCCAAACTATTCTGCATATGTACCTCAATATGCCTTTTTCCCTTCTTTAATTTGTCCTTTTCCTCATCCCAGTTTTTCCTTCCCATTGAACAAATTCTTTCCTTTCACACTATCTGTTGTACCTTTTAGATTTTCATTATTCTTTCTGGTTCTCAAACTAACGAGATAATCTGATGTTTGCACGTGTGATTTATTTCACTTACTCATATAGTTTCTAGCTGCCTTCATTTATCTACATATTATTGTTTTGCAGGGTTTTTTTTGTTTGTTTTTCTTTAAGCAAATCTTGCATGCTTATGTCTGGTAATCTGAACAACTAATTTGAAGATCACATCATGTAATACAGCAACCGTTGTTGAATTCCTAATACTTTGTTTAGCAAAATCTTGTATCATGTCTAATGCTGTTTTTTTTTCTTTCACTATTTTGTATTCTTTAAAAATAAATAGATAAATAAAAATAAGGTTGTGATAAAGCCACCTACCAAAAAATTAAGAAGAAAAGAAACTATTGTTTAAGAAAAGGTGCTTAGTTGGTGAACACTGACTCAGGATTGAGTAGAAGCAGCAGAGATTCTGAGCACAGCGTGTCTTTCTTGTTCAGCTTCCCCCAAGGTCTAGCTTCTCCTGCGTATGGCCCAGCTTCTCCTCCGCTTCAGCTTCTCCTGTGGTCCAACCCTGTGAATAAGCGTGAAAGAAAGGAGGCTAGAAGGAAAAACTCTAAGGGCTTTTACTCTGTGGGGTGGTATGCAGTGGACTGGTGTCCACCTCCAGTCCAGAAAACCGAGAGGAAGAGACAAGGCTGGTCTGTGGCTGTGGAGGAAGAGGAAAGGATGTTCCCTACTGTGTTGGGGGCCAGAAACACATGGCATATACCAGCACTCAGGAAGCTGAGACCAGAGGATCACTGAGTTCAAGGTCAGCCTAGACTAGACTACACAGTAGTTCAAGGCAACCTGGATTTCACAGCAAGGATCTGTCATGAAGACAAAAACAAAGATGAGAGAGATGCCAATGCAAAAGAACTGTGAGAAGGGGCCGGGGAGATGGCTCAGTGGAATAAGTGCTTCCCTGGCAAGCGCAAGGGCCTGAG
>NDGM011236792.1:3270-19005 GCA_002564305.1 Octomys mimax | reverse complement strand
AAGAAAGAAAGAAAGAAAGAAAGAAAGAAAGAAAGAAAGAAAAGAAAGAAAGAAAAGAAAGAACGAGAAAGAAAATAAATAGAAGAAATTGATCATATTTCCTGCCTATCCAGGGTCTGGAGGAGGTGTTGGTCTGCACCGGTCTGCAGTCCCTATGGTCACATAGAAGGCTAGTCCAGAGCTGCTGCCTTCAGCCCTAGTGTTGGCATCCAAACCCCACTCCAGAGGAAACCAAATGCATTCTCTTTCCAGTTTTTGAAATTTGACATGAGTTCAATATAAGTAGTTGGGTTGTTGTTGTTGTTGTCAAATAGTGGTTTCACTGAGCTATAATTCACATACTATAGTGTTCATCTAGGTAAAGTGTACAATCTCATGAAATTAGTGTATTTTGCAGAATTGTGGAACCGTCGCCACGATCAGCTTTAGCACACTTTCAGCCCTCGAAACCAGAACCTTAGAGCTGTTAGCAGTAACACCCAAGAGGACGTTTTAAATATGGTGTATCATGTGTTTCTTCGGCATTACTTACCCACCTTTCACTCTCTTTATTCAGTGGCTATCTTCCAGCTGAGCTGTGCCTGCAGTGGTCTCCACAAAGACTTAATTAACAGCAGCTATACAGTGGGGGTTTTCCCTCAGGGGTACTAACCTGAAAAACATGTTTAGTAAAATTTGATTTTTAATTTATTCTGATTTATTCCCTAGAAAATTTGAGGTCATCCTTAAGAACAAAAGGATTATGGGAATCATCTTTCGTAGGCCCTGCCATGTAAGAAGCACTTTTATATGCATAGTTTTGTTTTATCCTCCCAAACATTTCAAAGTAAGTGACAACAGAAATCATCTACAGAGCGCTTATGTTGTGGCAGGCAACTTTAAGTGCCACCCTCACACGCATTAGTTTATCAAAACTTGCTGTGGTCTGAATGTGCTCCCCTCCCCAAATTCATCAGCTGAAGTTTCATCACCAATATGACGGTATTACAAAATAAGTCCTTTATGAGGTAACTGGGCCATGAGCACACAGCCCTCCTGGATAGGACTGTCACTGTATGAAAGGGTTTGAGGGCACAAGGACACTTTTCCCATCTCTTCCACTGTATGAGAATCTAGCACAGAGTCAGAATGTGGGCCTTGGTGTAGACTTTTCAGCTTTTAAAACTTCAAGAAAGAAAATTTCTGCTGTTTTTAAGTTTCCCAGACTCAGGTACCTTGTTATAGCGGCACAAAGTGAATTAGGCACATCCCAACCACTAGAAAAGATTAGAAGCACTGCGAGAGCTAACCAGAAGTGTAGAGCTAACCAGAAGTGTAGAGGTGAAGTGACAACAAGCTCAAGGTCATAAACTGGGAAGGGCAGAGCTGAGATAAGAGTGAGGCAGTTTGGTTCTAATCTGAGCTCCAAGCACTACTCTAATTGTTTCCAGCAATTAGAAACAAGAGCAGAGCTTTTGAGAAGTTACACACTACGAGAAGGACCAAGTTAGAGCTTGAATGCAAGTACTCAAACCCCACATCCAATATTCTAACCAATCAACATGTCTTCCCGGGTGATGTAGCCCAGCGTCTTACCAGCTGAGACAGCAGAGGAAAATGTCCCCTCCTACCAAGCCTTCAAGCTATCAAATGTACTATTATTATGACATTAGCAGTGTTCAGAAAAGGTGCCAAGAATACAGGTTTGGTATTATTTTGATGTGCCCAAAGTATTTTTCAACACAATCACAAAAGGGAATTTTTCCCTTCTTTGCTTTTGCCTCTCAATTGCCCTTTCTCCATGCTTCCGATTCACAAGTAAGGAGTGAAGCACATGGAATTAATAACCATAGCAGTGATTCATGTGCGCTTTCATCTGATCAGAGAGAGCAGTGGCAAGCCCGGGGACTCATTTTGGTTGTATATCATTTTAAAAGAATTGACACACATGTCCTTTAGAGAGAAAATAATAAAAATCTAAAAAGCAAAAGAAAAGCCAGCTCAAACCTGCCAGCTGTGATGATTGGTTACACAGAATCGATCCATGGAATTCCAGAGCCATTTGGGTTTTGTTAAGTTTGCTGAAGCAGCACCAACTGTGATCTTCCTCACTTTAAACGGTTTAATGACTTTTGGATAAGCCTTCGGAGTTAAATGGTTAAATCACCAAATGCTCCATAAAGTAATTATACAAACAATTTTCTGGCTAATTATCCAACACGAACAGGAGCACACAGCTGCTAAGACATATAATTGCTATTTCATCAGGGCTGGCTATTGTACTTATGTAATTCCATTACTGATCTTGGTGTAGTGTGCCAGGAAGGCCCTGACGTGGTATCTCCTGAAGTGAACAATTCTGTTCATTTCAGTTCTGTCCCAGCTGGAAGATAGCATGACTTACTTTTTTTTTTTTTTTTTTTTTTTNTTTTCTTTTTTGGCAATGGTTTAGGATCTTTAAGTCCCCATACTCTTGTGTGAGATATCTAAGTCCTTGAACATGTATATTTAGATGAACTTAGGGCAAAGATAATTTCAACTCTGTTAGATATGATATTTGCACAGAGAAGTAAACATACCATCACAGTAGAGTCACAGACTGAACACCCTTGGGTGACCAGAACCCACAGCACAAAACAGAATATTTCGCTGTTTCCAGATGCTTCCCTTGTGCCTCATTTCAGTTTCTACTTCCTGACTGCTACCAATTGACATTGATTTTACTTGTTTTGTTCTAAATTTGAATGAAGCTAGCGTGTATTGCTTATGTCTAGCTACTTTAGTCCACCATGTTTTTGAGATTCATCCATATTTTAATTTGCTCAACATTATTTTCAAATGATGCTTCATTATGTGGTCGTACCACAGTTTATCATTTTGTTGTTGATGTTTAGAAAGTTTCTAGATGGGCCATATTGTGAATGCATGTGCTACGAATACTGTTGTATATATGTTTTGGTGAACCTGGGCACACTCTTTACTTTGGCTTATGCCTAGAAGTGGAACTGCTGATTGTGAGATTTGGGTATCTTTAACGCACAAAGATTAGATTAGATACACAATATGTAACTAATCCTATTTATTTGATGCTGCCAAATATTTCTCCTGAAAAGTTGCACCAATTTGTATTTCCACTAACAGTAGAGAAAGCTAGGATGAATGTTTAGAGGAATTCTGATACTTGTGAGATTTTAAATGGCAGTGCAAGATAATAGAAATGTGAACAGTGTGTCCGATGGAAAGTCTTCAGGAACACAGCCCTGAAGACTTCATAAAAGATAAAAGATAGCTTCAGTAAGGTAGCTTCATGCAGGAAGCAGTCAGATTTGAGGTCACTGAGAAGTTAGGGAAAACTGATTTGGAAATGTATCATCTGCTCAGCAGCATACAGAATTTGTCCGAGAGAATCGCTCCAGCCTACTCTTCCTTTTCTATTCAGTCCACGTGGAGCACACACAGCTCTGAGGCAGGGATACCACAGATAGTATTCCTCAAACTCTATACCTTGATAACCCCCTATGCAATTATATTAGGTTGAGTCCTTTAATTGTCAGTCAGGTCATGAGGGCAGAGACCATGTGAATGGAATTACTGCCCTTAAAAGAGACCCCAGAGAGCTCTCTCACCCTCAGCTATGGGAGGGCACAGTGAGAAGGCAGCCATCTTTGAAATAGGAACCAGGCCCTCACCAGAGCTGATCACACCACCACTCAGACCTCATTCTCTCAGCTTCCCTGCTGTTTTCTTGCTCCCCAACTCTTGGCACTTCAGGACAGCATACCAGACAGACTGAGGCAAAAAGAAGTGCAAGATGAAAAGTGAGGTTCAGGTGAAGAGAAATCAGAGAGGACAGCATGGAAACTGAGTTCAGTCCAGCTACTCAGGTGTGACTTCAGGAACACTTCAAATTTCCTCACAGCATGGGCATCTTATGAAAAAAAGTAGGGGAGGTTTAAATAATAATGCTTAATGAGGTGTATTTTATAATCAATTAAATTAGGAGGATATATATGGAGATACTTTGAAAACTAACAAGAAACTGAGATATATTATGAACATTACCAACTCTGTACAAGGAGTGTAAACATTATGTACTGAAGACCTGTACTAATATAAAAATAAAAATAAAAAAGCAGACATTAGCTACTTTTTGACAAGATATTACTATTAATCGTCAAATTGTACCTTTAAAGTACAGTTATATCTTTTATGAGTAGAGATCTATTGTATCTCTTTTTCTATTCTCATTGTAATATTTTCACTAACTGAAAAATAACCTTTCTTGGCAATGTTCAGTGGAGTAACAAAGCAAGAGTTCTGAACACATGACAGTTACGGACCATCCAGGTTTGCACCCACATTGATTTATTAACTTAACAGACACTTAGTACTTTTTTGTTTGTTATAGGGCAATTCTAGACGGTGATTCTTAACAGTATTCAAAGGTAGACTTCAAGGAAACTCTGAACCTTCTGACGTCATATGAAACAACCATGGGGGATACCTTCTGCTATCAAATTCTCCTAGGATTCTGTAAAACCCATTCTGCCAAAGGGGGAGGGGAAGGAACAAATGTACTGCTTTTGGGATACATGTAATAAAGGAATCTAATCACTTTATAAAATAATATGTGGTGATCTATGTAAGAAACTGCAATTAAACTAACAGCTGACTCCTTAGCAAAAAATAAATGCCTAACAGAATAATATCTTCAAATATGGGTAACAAATAAATGCTAATCTACAATAATAATTAAAACTCAATTATCATGCAAATGTGAAAAAGTAGGCCTTCTCTGAGAAGTAAAAGCAGAGACTTTACCAACTTTAGATCTTCTTTGAAAGAGCTCATTATAGATATACTTCAGGAAATAGGAATTTTATTTTATTTTTGTATATGTGGTTCAGGGTCTCACTACACAGCTCAGAGTCATAGTGATCCTCCTGTTTTCAACATCCCCAGCTCTGGGATTACAGGCGTGCGCCACCACTCCTGGTCTTGGTGGCCGGCTCAGTGTGCCTGGGAGTGGGGCCAATGTGGATCAAACCCTGGTCACTATGCTTGTTTAAGCAGCCACTTAGTCTACTGACTTATCTTGCCAGCCTGCAAAGAGGAATTTTAAACTTGAAGTGAAAGTGGAATGAGGAAGGGATGATGAGGGAAGAAATTTGAAGGATATTTATAACATCACAATGCATTATTTTTTTTAAAAATGTCAATTAAGGTGTTATTCAAATAACAGGAAATTAAAATGTAGAAGACAATAATAGAAGACAAAGGAAGTGGGAGAGACTGAAATTATAGAAGCCAAATTCATTGTTTTATTTAAGAGGAAGGTGGAGACCACTTTGTACTTTAAGCAAGTATGCTTTTAAAAATTTAAGAACAACTCTCAAAGAATGGTGACAGGGTAAAGTACAAGAGAAAGAAAGGACTAAAGAAGGCTGGCTTGATCAAATATAAAGGAAGAAGGAGAAAAATAAGTCTAAAAAGGTATAAAAAAGAATGAAACAAGATATAATACCAAAAAGTCTAAGTATGTCAGTAATGATTAACTGATTAAACCAGTTTGTTCAAAAGTAGGGATCTTCAGACTCTTTTTAGAAAACAAAATCCCTCTCTGCATGGTATCTCTAAGGCATACCCAAAATATGATAATGCATAAAGACCAAAAGAATGAAAAAAAAAGCCAAGCAGGTAAAGACTGTTATTGCAGGGACACTCTATTCAAGCAAAAAAAAAAAAAAAATCATCATTTGGAATAAATAAGGTCATGGCTTAGTGAATAAAGAGCAATTCACTGAGAAGAAAGAGCAATACATAATTTATATGTTTCTTTAAAAATCCCTATTTGTTGAGTAAATTTGACACAATCTACCTTACTAGGGAATATTTTTCATACTTCTTTCAAAAGCCAATCAAGTAGCTTTGATAAAAAATTAGACATTTGAACAATACAATCCAAAAGCCAGATTAAAGAAAATGTGTATGGAAGCCTTTATTCCTCAAAGCAAGAATTCACATTCCTCTCAAGTACCCATCAGTTACAGTGACCGCATAGCAGACCACAACATAAATTGGAAGAAATACTAAAGGATTGATAACACAAACCACATTATCTTTCTACCATGCAGTAATATTAGACACTGAGAACAACAAAAGAGCCAGAAAAACTCCATGTGTTGGGAAACGAAAATAATCTTATAAATATTAATGAACCAGAGAATAAATAATAATGAAACTTATGAAATATTTAGGACTAAATGACCACAAAACACCACAGATAAAAACATGCAGCATGGCTTTAACTTTGCATTTATTAAGACAATGTGGAAGCTGCAATGATGCAAGTAATGTGGAGAAGAGGAAGAGGGAAGGGTACAGAAGGGATGTCTGATTTGAGAATGAAAAGCTACGTAGAGAAGGTTGGGAGTAGGCACAGCACTAGAGCAAACGCCCAGAATGAAGAAGGCCCTGCATTTGATCCTCAGCAGCACACACACAAAAATAAATAAATGAAACATTTCATGAAAGATAGTTAGGGAAAGAAAAGTCAGAGGAACCGCTTGGAGAACATTCATGAAAAGCATTCAGTGGCAGTGGTGAATTATCACAAATTATACCAGTGTTTCAAAGGACGCTCAACTGGAAGGTCCTATTTTAATGCAAGACAAAACACAGTTGTTGTAGACCAGGGGTGGTGACACTGGCACACATGCTGCAGGGGGGCACACGCAGCACAGAGCTCAGGAGCTAAGTTGCTGCAGCAGCGGGGGCACTGTTCAATAGCACACGTGGCAGTAGAGGCCACTCTTATGCCTGGAAAGGGGTATCAACACCAAGCAATGACATCAGGCACTGTAAGTCATTAGCTCCGACTCCTCTGGGCTTTTTGCATGGCGAGTCAGTATGCAGGTTTCATTGCCATGCTGGCTTAGTGCAATAAATAAGTGGGCTTGGGGTTGTTGCAGTCTGGGCACTCATCTCTGAAAGGTTCACCATCATTGTTCTAGACATATACAAATTTCTCCCAGGCCACGTGGAAAGCACAATACTGATTATGTCACATCTCTGCTATAATTGCTAACGCTTTAGTTTTTTTTACTGACAGTGCTGGTAAATTTGTATTTAATTTACAAGGTGTTATACATTTTTAAGTTAAATCTTATGTTAATCTTTTAAAACATCAATTAAACTGTACACGATTCCTCCCCCAAAAGTCATGTTTCAGTCTGTTCTGGCAACATGACTAAGGAAAAGAACTTATATTTCATTTGGTTACCTAAATAAAAATTTCCCTGAAGCTCAGTTCCATCAAAGAATGTCAGATGTTACTTACATTTTTTCCATATAAAAGACTGATCATATAGAAATGACTGTATAAAATTATTATTTCATTTTATAGATAAGAAAAACAAGACTCGGGCCTGTGAGGTCCCTGCTCATTGGAAGAGCTCTATGGTTTGGGGGAACTGTGTCATTGATCTTTTTTGCACCAATTGTATGAGGAAGGAAAGTGTATGTAAGATGACGGAGAAGCTTCAGAACCAAAAAATGACTAAAACTTCCTGTCTGTCAGCAGAAACCTAGACTGTGAGTACTGAAAAACATAGCCTGGATGCACCAGAATGTGAATAATTCTTGGGGCAAGTTGTGAACTAGACATTATGTCACCTGCATGAACAGGTGACATTCATCCAGATATCGGTGACCTTATGACAATCTACTCAAAATGGGGACACAGTCTTGTTAGTGTTACCATAGAAGATTCATTTTGTTAGTGACTCTGGTGGCTGTAAAGTCCAAACAACGTGGAGAGAGAGACTGGAGAGGACCGCTTTGTACAAGCAAAAAGGAAAATGGCTGCATGCAGTGTGGCCAAGCACACTGGAGTGGCATTGTTTTGTAATAACCAACTCTACATTAACACTCCAAGGGAGGTGCTCATGTAACACGTCCCACCCACTAGGCCACGCCTTTTAAAGATACCATTCCGTTGGCTGCCAAGCTTCCAGCGCATGAATCTTTGAAGAAAATGCAGCCTGTTATGTTTACCTGTACTTTTTTCCCATTCTCAAGAAAATGGGTTTTAGAAGAAGACATTATTTTTTTAAAAAGGATTATATCCGTTTAATGCTTAATAATTTTCAAAATGCTTTCACTCTATCTTTAATGCCAACTTTTAATGGACATTGTGAAATTTTGTTCATTTTATAGATAAGAGAAAACAAGATTTGGATAGGGTGACTTACAAGTGGTCACCTTGATAATAATCTTAGATCATAGCCCAGGACACTCGACTCCTTTCAGGCTCCTCCCATAATAACAGGCTACCCATAATCCTAGCACACTGGAAAGCTGAAGCAGAAGGATCACAAGTTCAAACTCATTCTGGGAAACTTAGTGATTGAATAAGGTTTTGTCTCAAAATAAAAAATAAAAAGTACTGTGGGATGCAGCTGAGTGCAGTAGCCTGAATTCAGCTCCTAGGACCACAGTCAAGTCAATGAAATATAAAAATTCCCAGACTGTCTCAACTAAGGTTTCAGATAACACCCTAGATTTCAGTCTGCCTATTATTTACTCTGCAACCTTGACAAGAAGTTGAAAGTAGTACAGTTGTTATAGCCATGTAGTTCACTATCAGGAGAGATTCTTTACTCCATTGGGCATAGGTTCAACCTGAAGAGAAAGCTCTGTTCACTGCTAGGGTTCTGTCCCTCCGCCACAGTCAGGAAGACAGGTCATTTACTGTCTCCCATAGTTACTGAGAGTTGGTCTAGCAGTCCACTCCACCCTGCCATTGCTGTGGAGTGAAATAAAAGTGTAAGCTCATTTTCAAAATATTGTGTACCAAAAGGAGCTACTGTGCTTAAAGGTAGTTACTGGGTTTGTTGGAGGTTTGCTTCAGACACACCCTCTGAGTTTTACTAGGCAATATATTTCTTTTAATATAAAAATGAAACTGAATAAGGTGATCATATGTAATTGGATTAGGTTTGTATGACATAAAATAATTGGTGTGGTAGTTACAAGGCATTTAGAGCAGTTTCACACACCCTTAGATTGTAATCTCTGCATGACTGGTAGAAAATAGTCCCTAGGAGAAAACATTGTGAGGGAATCAAGACAACTGATGTCCAGCTGCAGGTTAGAGCCCCAGTTCCTACAGAAGCACAGCAGTTTGTGTTGGACTAATGTTTCTTCAGATAAAAATGCTGCTAGTTTCTGAAAAAAAAAAAAAAATATATATATATATATATATATATATATATATATATGACTATTGAAGGCCCTGGAAATTACCAGAAGTAGGCAGAAATGGGGGAATTTTTAACCTATGAAAAGAAGGAGCTTGTCCCCTGAGGAGAGTGCTGGGCCAAGTACTGCAGAGAGCTAGAACCTGAAGAAAAAGTCTGTTCTTCTTGGACTGAAGGGACAGAGAAAAGAGGGTGTTGCAGACAGAGACTGAAAATTGGGCATGTGGATCCAGGCGGGAGGAAGCCACGGTGGTGCTGCTGAAGCAAATCTGCACATTAACTCCCTACCGTCCTTAACTGGCTTCTTTTTAAAACAGTGAATTTTACTGTGTACATTTCTGTAGTGAAGCAGGTTAACATACATAACGGCTTACCTAGCATTTAGTGACAAAGCAGCTGAAATCTACTAGCAAAATTCCCTAGTACAATACAATTTTATTAACTTTAGTTATTATACTGTACATAAGATTTCTAAATGGATTCATCCTACATACTTGCTATTTTGTGTCCTTTAACCTCCATCACTCCATTTCTCTCTCTGCCCCCACTAGTAATGGGTCATTCTCTCTGTGTATTTGAGCTCCTTTAAAAAAAAATTCCACATATAGGCGAGATCATGAGATATTTTTCTTTCTAAAAGAAAGAAATCTCTAGAAGAAAAAACATTGCTTAATTGGCTTCTAAGCCATAAATGCCTGAGTAGGATTCCAAAGATCCCAGAGGAAACATAACATCTAGTAAGATTTAAAAAAAAGAAAAACAAACAGGAACGACCAAGGAAAGATTTCAGCTGCCGAAAGCAGGTGAAAACTAGAGTGAAGGCATTTGAGTCTTCAGCAAGTTAAAAGAATTTAGTAAACAATGTAGACTTAGCATTGAAACACCAGAGTCCTTAAGAATAGATCCCATATAACTGATGAGTTCACTTTGAGAAAAAAGGAAAAATAAAAATTAATTCAGTTTAGCAGGCAAACCCAGCCTTTACAAGGTAATGGTGATTTGTTAGTAATTTGATCAGTTGTTTATACAAAACTTGACACTTTTCTGGATAAAGTAGCAGATTACAGAATATTTAAAGAGTCTCTACATTGTATCATTTCAGTGCCTAATGCACAACTAAAAAATACTAAACATACAAAATATGTAAAAATGAAATGGACAGAGTAATGTCAATATGTAGGAATTGACTGCCTTAGGTGCTGGGATTAAAAGACAGGGGCTTACAATAGCTATTATACTTCAACTGAATAAGCTATAGAGATAGATAGATAAATGCAATTAATGTTAATGTAATGTAACTGCTTCTATAAAATGTATAAATTTCAGGACATATTGATAGACAATAGAAACAAATGTAAATTCTAAAAATGAAAAAAATATAGTATTCTGATATTTAAAGAACCACTAAATGTGATTAATAACCTACTGAGGCAAAGGGGGAAAAATCAGTGAACTTGAATACAGATCAATAGAGTTCATTCAAACCGAAATGCAGAGGAGGGAAAAAGGCAGGGAAAAAATAAACAGAGTATCAAGGACCCATGTGATAGAATCAGTGACCTCACGTAGCTACAAATTTATTTCTTAGAGACTGAGAAAAAAGAGAGAAAAATATTTTTTTAAAAAAATAATGGCTTAGTATTTTCAAAATTGATTAAAAAACAAAATCTACAGTCCATGAATCAAGGATGTTGAGTAAGCCTCAGCCAGGTAACTACTAAGGTAGCCATGACTAGACACACAATAGACAAACTGCTGGAAACCAACAGTAAACCAAAAGATCTGAACACACAGGGAACAGACACCCTAAACACAAGGGACAATGTTTAGAATAACTGACAGCTTTGAAAGCGTGGGAAACTAGACGCCATTGGAGTGACAGCTTTTAAAAACTCATCATCTAGCATTTCATATCAGATGAAATATCATAGAATATTTCATATCATATAAGACTTAAAATTATAAATATTTTTAATTTTTATTTTTCAAATTTTTGTGTTGGAAGCAATGACACAAAGAGCCACTATCTTCTTCGTCCATGTGGTGACTTATATCCAGATGTTGGATATAAGTCATAGGTGGGGCTTTTCAGAGGTGGCTGGATTCAGAGTGTGTGACAGGGGGATTGGGGGTGAGTGATGACTGAATTAGTCCACAGATTTCTTTGGCATAGTTCTACAGGTGAATAGTAGAATTACGTGGAAGCAGGCTCTTCCTGGGTGTGAGTGCTACCTGCCTGAGGCCTTATAGCCCAAAAAGACGATGAGGAACAGAAGGAAGGCTGCTGTCATCACTTGCTGCTTGCTGCTTCGTTGTCTTCTGCCTTCCATGAAGTGTTTCCCCTCTGCAGTCCGCTCTTCCTGCCACCCCGCCTTGGAGCCAGCCAGCTATGAGCTGAAGCCTCTATAAACTGTGACCTGACTTGGGGAGTTTGATATTTTGTCTCAGCTCTAAGAAAAGTAATTAAGCCAGTCCCCGTCTTGCCCTACTGGAAGGTCTTCAGGGGTAATGCATGCATGGAGCTGTCGTCTGTGACAACAGCATCTTCTGAAATCATTTCTGAGAGTCCTGCCTGAGATTGTTTTGTGGTTCTTCTTCTAACTACAAGAAGTGAATTCTAAATTAATGATAAAAGTATAGCACAGGGCTGGGGAGATAGCTTGATCTAAGCACCTGTGTGGAAAGCACGAGAACCAGAGTTTGATCCCTGGCACCACATGCCATGCCAGCCCTGAAGCCGGGCATGGTGGCACATACCTGTAATCCCAGTACTGCGGAGGCTGAGACAGGAAGATCACTATGAGTCTGAGCTGCATAGCAAGACCCTGTAGTTATATATATATATATATATATATATATATATATATATATATATATGTAAACTGGTAAGTTTTTTATTATTATTACAAAGTGTGAACTGTCCATACCATAGCTAAATCTAAATATGATATATTTTATACTGCTGGCAGCAGAGTAGGTATATTTACATCAGCATCACCACAAACACGAAAAATGTGCTGCATTATAATGCTAAAACTGCAACATCAATAGGTAGTGCAACCCCATTACAACCTTGTGGGACCACTGTGATGTGCAGGGTCCATTGTTTATCAGAATATCTTTGTGTGGCCCATGGCTGTACGGTATCAGCTGTAAAATTTTTCTTTTTTAAGCAATGCTTTATAAGTTAGTTAACAGGTAAAGCAAAAAAAATTATGAAGGGTTATAACATATAAGGCAGGGCAGTCAAATATACGACAACAATATAACAAAGAGGCAAGTGTAGACGCTGCTGTGAGGTCTTTGCTTTATCCATGGAGTAGTACAATGTTCATGGAACATAGACTGTGATAGCAAAAGCATATGAATTTTTAATTCCTAGGAGCAGTTATAAAGCAGGCCACCAAAGAAGAATACCTAATTAAATACTGAAAATTACATGATTACTGGGGGGGGGGGGAAAGGAGAGAGAAAAAGTACACAGGATACAAATAAAAATGAGTAGAAAATTACTAGAGTTAAATCCAACCATATCAATAATTAGATGAATTCTGAATGAAATAAACATTCCCATTTATGGGCTAAATTGTCCCAGATTGTCACACTGTGAAAATAATAACAACTGTCTCAATTAATACTGGTTTTAGGAGAGGTACTTTAGGAGAGGAAAAGATACAGGTTGAAAGGTAAAAGACAGGAGATATACCATGCCTATGCTAAGAATAAGGCATCTAGTATTGCTGTACTAATATCAGAAAAAGTTGACGGACTTCATGATGAGGAATATTCACTGAGCTAAAGAAACTCATTTCATAAATATAGAAGGCATCAATTCATCCAGAGATCTAGCAGTCCTAAATGTGCACACATCTACTCATGAAGCTATATAAAATGATGTGGCTTGATAAAGTCATCTCCTGGTTTTTGTTGTTTTATTTCATTTTTGCTTTTTCTTGATTTCTGTAGGAGAATTCCTATCCTTGCTGCTGCTGTTGTGCACCCAGGAAGGCTGTGAAGTTGGAGGTCCTTTAAATGATATTTATGAGATACATAATTGTCTACACACTAACTAAATGACATGTTTCTTCTTGCCGTGAAACTATATTTGGATTTCAGATGGCAATTACTTTTTTTCTTAATGGGAAAATGAAAATCTTATTTTTATGGTTGTAGTCCCAAATCCATGAATTATGTTTCAGGATCTCATTTGATGATTCTGCTAGCCAAGTTTAGTGACTTTGAAAGAGCTGGGTCAACAGCTTTTATGTAGCCTTCATTGTGACTACAATGTCTCCTGAGGGAGAGTCCTTCCTGAGTGGTTCTTATTGACTGTGATGCTACAGTTGGTCCATAAATTGCTGGAAACCTGGCAATGAAGTGAAGATAGCAATCAGTATGTAACCTTGATGTTCTACCATGATAACTGTCATACATGAGAACATCTTGAGTCATCGCACAATTAAACCTTTCCCAGAGTTTATGCTCCAGGGATTCATTTCTCATGAAGTTGGAAAGCAGAGTTAATTGCAAATCATAGGAAGATTCACTCATGTTTCTCCAACAGCATGAATGATAAGAGACCTTTGGGAAAGGAAAGAGAAAATATGAGATTCTTTGAATTTACAAGAATCCTTGTTAGTCTCCTCAACTAGGAGACTAAACTAGGAGACTAAAATTCCTTCAAAGGAAGTTTCTACCTTTTATGAACATACAGCTCACCTTAAAAATCTGTTGAAACATAGATTCTAGGAGCCCACTCCCAGAGATTGAAGGCCATGGTATAGATGAAGACCTAAGACTTAAATTTCTGGCTGAGAGATAGGTTGGCATCATAAGCTTCTGCCTGGCAAACGCAAGGTCCTGAGTTTGATCCCCGATACCACATGCTGGGCCAGCCTCGGAACCCAGTATGGTGGTGCACACCTGTAATCCCAGCCCTGGGAAGGCTGAGACAGGAGGATCACCGAGCCCAAACTGTGCAGTGAGAACCTTGATCAAATAATTTTAAAAAAATCTAATGAATTCTGTGCTGCCAGTGGACCTCAGACTGCACCCAAGAGAGAGCTGGGATCTAAAGGATGGAGTCCAGCAGCTGGTTGAACTTCCTTATGTGTTCACTACCTCTCAGGACTGTCCTATTTACCCAGTTTTCCCTCACACAGAGCCACACCAACCCCTGCTTCCTTGGGCTCTTTTTTTTCCCAAAGCTATGCAAATACCTCTTCTATGATGACAGCCTTTTGTATTTTTTCTGGATAATCTGCTTAAACCTTTTTCTTTTTCAGGTTAGCCTCTCCCATGTACTTTGACATTTTCTCACATGGTGTGATATTTAAATATAACATCCACATGCTTAGTTGTGTATGCAACTTAAACTGAAATATCAGAGCTGGAAGGCACGTTTCATCATATTTTCACCATTGCAAAGTACAACAAAGGTTACTTCTTCCTAGTGATTATATGTCTTAAATTCCCTAACACATAGGTTAAGTCTCCAACTTTGTTCTTTGCAAAAATGTTTTCGCTTTTCTAGATCCACTGTATTTCCATATAAATTGGCTTCTTGAGTTGTCCAGAAGAGCCTCCTAGCATTTTAGTCTGCATTGCATAGAATCTGTAACCAATTTGGATAAGATTAACAAATTAACAGTAGTGAGTCTTACAATTCATGAACAAAGACTATGTCTGCAAAAGGAGAATATTAGAAAAGAGGGAGAGGCTGGGGGGTGGAAAGGACAAGTGAGGGCCTAAGGTAAGGCATATGGAATCAAAATATTAAATGCATATATGAAAATGTCACAATAAGTCCATCACTCTATAATTAATATTACTAACAAAGGAAAAAGAATATCATTTCACTTATTTAGTTCTTTAATTTCTTCTGTCATGCTGTATATTTTATAAAGCTTATCCTTAAATATTTCATATTTCAAAGGTATTAATAATGTTACCAGTAGAATTCCAACTGTTTGTTTCCAGTACAACTGATTTTTATATGTTATGTTTTATTACTAAATTTATTCTCTAGTGGCTTTGGGGTATATTGCATGGGATTTTGTGTTTCAAATGTCATCTGCAAATAAAAATAATGTTATTTCCTTTATGGTGCCCCTTATTTATTTTCTTATCTAATTTCATGGACAGGGCCTTTTCATAAAGTCTTGACCTTAGAGGGATCTTTCAGATTTTCATCCTTAGGTACACTGTTACTTATACTCTCTGTAAATGCAGTTTTTAAGATTGAGGGAGTTCCCATCTAGTCTTGCTTTTTTGGGTGATCTATTGTTTTGTTTTGTTTATTGGTTTTTCAAATTGAGAACAGAACAGAAATCAGCAAACTTATCTACAAAAGTAATTATTTTAGGTTTCTTGGATAAATACGTCTCAGCCATGTATACTTTTCCCATAGTTTAATGCATGTTTATCCTCTGTGAAACCTTTTTTTTTTTTTTTTGTATTTTAGGGAAGGGTCTACAGGGTGTTCAGGGTCTCACTA
>NDGM011236775.1:1504-13461 GCA_002564305.1 Octomys mimax | reverse complement strand
TGGACTATATTGGATTATTTTGCTGAATTCACACACCTACAATATTTAAATGGCAAAGGAATACTCATCTCTGACAAAACTAAACAAAAAAGGGGATATAAATGAAGGACCCTTTTGTACCTATATATACAAAATAATTAGGATAGCTATACAGCTATTTTCTCTTAATTCAATAAGAAGAAAGATTTGTACTAATAGTGTTTGTGGACAGGATATCATGTCTGCATCTTGTACTATGAATAACTACTATGAAGCCAACAATATGCAACATATTAATTATTGAAACTGTCCTACAAACCTGTTTTGAAACTATCTCATTGCTATTGTTTCTCAATAAAATTAATAAGAAATAGTAATAATAAAACACTTTCAATAAAGAAAAAAAGAAAAAGAAAAGTACCTTCCTCTACACAGGACTTTGACACTCTAGTTTCAGATACAGTATCTGTATATTTACTCGATAAAGACAAAATTATATGGGACTTCAGGCCTCAAGAGACCAAAACTCACTGCAGTTGATAAGACTCAACATAAAAAAAAAAGATAATAACCATTCACGCCAAAGATAATTCAATTTACATGTGTTGTATGTACACTTGCCGCATTGAATTCCTGGTCCTTACCACAGCAGCACAATCACTCAAATGCATTCCCAAGAGGAATAATAAGGCATTTGCTTCTTAGGCATAGTTTTTTTCCTAAAAATGCACATTTCAATCAAAAGGTCAGAAAGCTGAGTATTACAGCAATGGAAGAGCTCAGTGGCCTTTCTGTATATTTGAAAAGTCTCAAAAAAAAAAAAATTCTTACTAGTGATGTGATGACATTCAACCTAATTTATACACATGAAGGAAATGAAGGAGGAAAAAACTGAATTTAGAAGTACCGATTATTTGATTTTCTTAATATTAATGTAAAAAGATTCTGTTTAATGTAGTAAGAATTTTAATGTACAGGGGACACTGGAGGAATAGCCGTCACTTCAAATTATTCACTTCTTTCTTATAAGTATGTCTGAGCAGCCCAGCTTGGTTTTTTTGGTTTTGGGGGGGGAGGGTGTTTTGTTTTTTTGTTTTGTTTTGTTTTTATTGTAGGGAAGGATCTATAGGGTGTTCAGGGTCTCACTGCATAAATCTGACTAGTAGTGATCCTCCTGCTTACAGCCTCCCAAGTGCTGGGATTATAGGTGTGTGCCACCATGCCTAGTCTCAATCACCACCTCAGTGTGCCCCAGGGGAAGTGCCAGCATGGCAGGCCTGGGGATCAAACCACTGGCCCCTGCATCTGCCTAAGCAGGCACTTTAGTCCACTGAGCTATTTGGACAGCCCTTGACTGTATTCTTAGAAAGCTTATTTAGGAGCCAAAAGGAAACGATACTAATGCCGTGTTTTACAGAAGACGGTCCCAAGCCTCACTCTGTACTAACTCCTCTTCAGCCTTTTAACAGAATATCTAACTTTATGAAAAGAGCATTTTAATTGTATTTGGAGAAAAATGATAAGAAAGGCCTTCTCATTAGCAATGGAAGATGTAGGAATAATTCCACCAGGGTGCGGACTCAGAAAGCCCTCTGTGACAACATGGCTGGGAAGTTGCCCTCACTTATTCCCGTGTTCCTGCAAGTCACTAAAGTAAGTGAGCGGCGGGTGAATGGGCCACGTGCATCCCTCGGAAAGTACAAACTAGCACTCATCCATGGAGGAGGTGAGCCTGGGTGACCCAGACTCTCAGAGAAAGCATATAGTCTTTCCCTTTGGTAAAAATACTTCGTACACGTCTTCTGGCTTGACTAACATTTTTTTTCAGTAAACATAATACATTCACACTGAAAAAAAAAATTACCCCCAAATAACAGAATTAGAATATGTAGGGATTCATGCCCCAGAGGGGTTCTTCAAAAATCTCCTGACCAGCATATCATGGGGGAAGTCAGCTTGTGTGACCATGCAAACAGCAAACACAGGCCTACATGCCACCAGGAATGATGTCACCTTCGAGGAACACTTGGCCAGGTAAGGGAGGATGGAGGCTGCGGGGGTGCAAAAGCCTCATGGGTGGGGAAGTGACTGGGTCAGGTTGTTGGGGGCAGGGCTAGCGGAAGAGGGGGATCACTGTGGACCTAGCGTGGGTTGGGATACCAGTTCCCCAGCCCTGCCTTCTCCCTGCTTCCTGGTTCCCATGAAATGAGCAGCTGTACCCCACCCAGGCCCTTCCACCGTGCCTGCGCTGCCTCTGAGCCTGCCAGGTGTAGCATGAATCCTCTAGAACTCATGGACTAAGACACAAGGAGTTCTCAGCTCCTGTAAGTTTAACTCCTGGGATTTGTCCTTTCAGAGTTGAGAACAGCTCAGACAGCTGGACTGAGGAAGTCCGGGTGACAGAGGCACAGGAAGAGCTGCTTTATAGAAGCTGGGCACTATTGGACAAGCTGCCTGTTGAATGAGACTGAACAAGACAGGACACCTTCCTTTGCAGAGAAAGCCCTGGAGTCTGCTCGCCTCTGATCAGCTCACACTGGAGTGGGGAGAGCCCACTGTGCAGTCGTTTATTTAAAGGTGCCTTTCTTTGCAGCCTGAAGTTGCAGTTCTGCTCCCATATATCCGGGTTTCCCTCACCCAGGAAAAGTCTGGTGCACTCCAACACAACCTGACACACCATTTGGCCTGTATTATTATCTCTGTTTACTCTATGGGTTGCACTGGAAGTAGTAGATTGAAATTAACTCACTAGAATTCCAATAACTAAAAGTTAGTTATTTGTGGGGAATCGAGGGTGTCCCGAGTCCAGCCATGCAGATGGCTACCCAGAACAAAGGTCTTGACCCAGGACCCAACCCTAGTTTTATTCATTTGTGAAGAGGGGAGTGGCTGGAGGATGAGTGACCCCAAGAGTGGCAGGAAGTGGGTAAGTGCTGTGATCTGGGCTAGGTGGGAGGCCTGAAGTCACCTCTGCAACATGCAGAAGGAGTGGCCTGTGTAACACAAGTGAGACAGTAGCTAATGTTGTGGGGTTGGTGCTTCAGCTGCTCTGATGCGTAATCCTCCAAGCCCCAGGAAGTAACAGCCTCTATTGTGAGGTTCCATCGCAGCCGACAGAGTGGAGCACTGGCTCTTCAACAGGGTGGGGACACTGCCTGCCATCTTCAAAGATGACACATCAGCACCTCTGCTGGACCAATATGCATTACTTAAAGCTAATCAAAGGGATAAGGAAAAGTCCCAGCCAGCTCCACACACAGCAGTGCATGGAAACAGGGTCAGGTTCAGCCCAAATGGAGACAACTGCTCCTCATTCAAGGAGAGCCACCCACGGGGTCCTCCACACCTACCAGGTATCTCCGACCTCTGCACTTATTCTGATCCTTTCATCATTTTTGCAACAGCTGCTAAAAGAGTGTGCCTCCAACTACAGACCAGTATCTCCCATAAAGAAGGAATCATAGCGTTCATTTTTGAGTCCATGACATCTAACTTGGATCCCAGAGGCTAATAAATGTGTGAGGAGTAATTTGAATGAATCCAGGCTTTGTCCAACTGAAGGGCAAGAGACAGTTTTCAGAAATAAATTCTTCAGAATCCAGCCAATGAGAAGCACTCTTAACCCACCACTGAATTCACCCTGAGACTTGAGGTCCAAGCTGAATGGATCTGCTGGAGCAGCTTTGGAGGAACAGGATGACAAGACCGTGCTCTGCCAGGCAAGTGGTGAACTGAAGCACAGTGAGCAGGACCTGTTCCTGGGCCCATGTGCGGTTGTTTGGGACAATCCAATTGTGGGGGCCTTTAGCTCCACACAGGGCACTGCACTGGCAATGGCAGCTCAAGATCCCACCAGGGAAGGAAGAAGAAGTCTTCATGAAATTCAAACAAGTACCTCAAGCTCTTCAGCACTTGATCTTTCCCTATACAGCAGCATCTGTGCAGAATTCTTCCTAACCCCATCTGAGTGAGTCCTGAGGCTGCCAAGCAGTCAGCCCCCATAACCAACCAGGGGAGAAAAAAGCGTCATGTTGCTAGGACAGAGAAGTTGGCCATGGATTAGGAGGTCCCAGGTCACACTTTAAGTTCTACTCAGTATGTGCTACGTGGTTGTCTTAGTTATTTTTCTCTCCTCACTGAGACAAATTAACCAATGCTGAAAATAAAAGTAGAGGAGGTTTATTTATCTCACAGTGTGAAGAGGTTTCTATCCATAATCTGCTGGCTCCAAAGCAGAGGGCCATCTGTTCATGGCAGTGGAAAACAGCAAAAGCAACAAGGGGGTTTGACAGGGTCTTTATGCCCCTTGTATCTTCCAGGCTGCTGGGATTAGGGTGGTGCCAAACCCATCAGTGCATGGATTAGTAACCACACACCCTTAATCCTGCACCACACACTCTAGATTCTTCCACCGCTGAAAAAGCCCTACGACCACATGAGTTTTGGGGGAACATCCAGTCACACACCATAACAACAGGCTTAAAAGTCTCTTCATTTGGAACTCAGAGGCAGATAGTAAATCTGTAAGCAAATAAGAAAATCAGATTTTCATTTCAAAAAGGAACGAAGATCTCATACATGCTGCAACCCATACAAACCTAAGGTAATTGCACTGGGTGACAGACACCAGTCACACAGGACCTCAGATTTCATCATTCTGTTTATATGAAAGGTCCAGAATAGGCAAATCCCTAGAGAGAGAAAGTAGATTAGCAGTTGCCTCAGCCTAGAGGGTAGTGGTAAAGATGACTGAGTTTCTTTTTGGGATTATAAAAACATTCTATAATTGGGTTTGGTAATAGTATCACTCCTGTAAATACATTAAAACAATTAAATTTACAGAATAAAAGTAGGTGTGCATACATATGGTAAGTTATGTATGGTATGTTTATATCTCTGCACAGCTGTCACCAAAAAAATATAAAACCAGACAGTAGTATGTGTAATGCAGATTATTTAAAAAGCATAGTGTGGTGAGTCAAGTGGTCTCAGATGGAGCAACATTTAAACCAAGATCCAAGTGACAATGGCTGAAGCACATTATCAATGTCATTGTCAATAGCACAGTCAGCTGTGTTGGATTGTTTTGCTGAATTCAAGCACCTACAATATTTAAATGCCAAAAGAATACCCATCTCTGACAGGACTAAACAAAAAAAAGGGGATACAAAGGAAGGACCATTTTGTATTTCTACATACAGAATATTTAGGACAGATATACAGCTACTTTTGCTAATTCAATAAGAAAGATCTGTACTAATAGCGTTTGGACAGGATATCCTGTCTGCTTCTTGTACTATGGATAACCACTAAGAAGATAACAACGTACAATGTATTAATTATTGAAAATGTCCTATTAATCAGCTTTGAAACTGTCTTGTTGATATTTGTTTCTCAATAAAATAAGATAAAATAAAATAATTTTAAAAATATCACAGTCAGGTCCTTTCAAAACCTCACAGCAAAGGATGCACTGCCTGCCAAGATTCTTCCCTCGTGATGAGGACATCAAGACAAACAACCCTCTTGAGAAAGGCAAGCTCTCATGACCAGCCTCTTCTGCACAGCTTGTTGGTGGGAGAAGAAAAGCAACTGCCCCCCTCACACACTGCCCTTATCTCTAGGTTCTGAGTTCTTTGCCCAGTTGGGTTGACACTAATCTGTTACTGTTGAGCCTCTTTGGTGAACATGAGACAGGGCAGGAGCCAGAGCAGCAGCCAGCGGCAGCCACAGTACTGCCCCACATTGTCCTTCTCTGGGACCCAACTGTTTTTACAGCAGAGTATTGTGTTTGCAGAAGTGGAGCAGCACAATCCGATGCCACTGTGTACTGCTACAGAAGACCTTGGGCACCATATGTTGCACATGTGACACTGCTCCGGACCCATTCAGAAATAAGCAGAGATCATCGCAGTGGTGAACAGATCAAGACTTCAACATCTACTTCCTTTCTCTTCTCCTGAATGGAACTCCAGAGAGGACTTTACAATGACAAGGCTGCACATACATGCCATGGTGGAATTTTCCATTCTGCCAACCTCAAGGGACTGCACAGGGACATGGTTTTGACAGTAACTGTAATGGCTTGAGTCTAGGTGTCTGCCCAAAGCCTCATGAAGTCACAGAGGGCCTCTTCAGAGGAGGCTGGATCTAGAATAATGGTGCTGGTGATTATTAAATGAGCCCACGGAGTGGTGAGGCACAGCCTGGCTGGAATCAAGGGTCCAAGTGCTGCACCTGCCCTAGGGTGCATATCCCATGTAAAATATGAGAGACACAAAGAGGCCCAGTGTGCTCTCACCCGCCTGCCTGCTGTGCACTGCTTCTCCTCGCTGATGTTCTTCTGCTGAACCACCCAGCCTTGGAGTCAGTCGACTATGGACTGAAACCTTGGCAAACTGTGAGCCAAATAAACCAGCTCTCCTTTAATTTGGGTATTGGATATTCTGTCTCAGCAAACTTGAAAGTAGCCAAGACAAAATAATGCAGCTGTGAGCTGACTGGTCATATCCACATGAGATATCTTCTCAACCTGAGAAACTTTCCCTACTCATGTAATTCTAATAATATCCTTAATTTCAGAATATGAATAAAACCAACACATTTCTATGGATATTTTTAAACACAATCTATGGTCAAAGTCTGAGTCAAAACGGTCATCTTAGTCCAAAAGCGAGTGAGTTTCCATGAGATTGAGGTATCAGTATCTCTTAGTACTCAAACATCCATCTTTTTTAGTAAAAATAAAGGGGAGGGAGAGAAATCTTTCCCACTTTGTAGCTAATTCCTAGACCATGTATCATTCTACCCCCAAGTTCGCAGGTGATCTCCAGCTAGCATTCCGAGCAAAGATGCGCATTCTAACTACTTAGTCTCCTCTAAAAACAGAATCGACCTGTATGTCCTGGACCCTGGGTCAGCTGTTCTTCACAGTTAGCAAGCAGAAGCATCCTCTGGAGAGACAGTTACAAATGTAGATTCCTGGCTCTAATCCCAGGGTTTCTGCAGTGGTATCCAGGAATTTGGAATTCTAACAAATTTCCAGATGGCTTAGATCTTAATTATCCAGGGATTCACTCCGAGAACCACTGTCCCGTGTTATCAGCTTTGGACCAATTATTTTGCAAAATTTCTCACTGTGGTGAAAACCCCAGCCTTAGAGTCTGTGTTAACATTTAGAATCTGCCACTGCTAATTGCATGACCCTAGGCTAGCTACTTAACATTCTTCTGCCCTTAATGTCTTGTAAGTAAAAAGGAGAGAGAGAAATCCTTCCCCGTTTGTAGCTAATTCCTAGACCATGCATCATTCACTTTGGGATTCTAGAAATGTGAGTGATATTGACATTTAGCTCTATATCATGGTATTCTTTAGTGAGAGCCTCTCAGTAAGTTCATAGTGGAAACATGCATATTTATTTTTAAACCTAAATAGTTCACATTGAACTATGTTTCTGGCTTGAAGTCAGAAGCTTTAAAAAGCTTTCAGGCAACAACAATAAAAGAGCTACATATAAAATCAAATAATCAGACAGTTTATTTTAATCAGCCAGTTCCAGCTGGTATACACTCATCTCAATGGACAAGTTTGAGTTAGCTTCTAACTATAGGCAAGAGACAATTGTAGGAATGGAGAAAAACCAAAGGGGCTCTGGGGCCCACCCACAAATCCCCATGCAAGGAATTCAAATACACCCAGACACTTCGGTATTCCCACTGGAATCCTTTGCCTGCCGCCAGAAACAGGGAGAGAAGGCTACATTTTTGTGCTATTTATTACCCAGTTTTAAAACCTGTAATAACTTCTGTTCTTTCCTCCTATTCATACACTTTTATTATGGTCAGGAAATACAATAAAGTATCTAGAGTAAATTTTAAACCAGCCCTGTACCCATTATGCTCCACCCCCCAAAAAAAGCCAACCCCCCAAAAAGCATTTTTAGAATGTGACAATAGTTTATTTTCTTCTAGTTTTTAAAAAATGTATAGACATCACGTATGTGTAGTATAGACTAGCTGATAATGTAGTTATTCCAACCTCTTTTTCATTTCATGTATTAGAAATATTTCCCACCATTCCTAAATAATGCCGTCTTCCACAACTTCACACTGGAGTTCTGTTCTGTTTCTTTTCCTTTTTTTTTTTTGACTTTTATTTTTATTTATTTTATTTTATTTTATTTTAGAGACAGGGTCTCACTACACAGTTTGGGCTGGTTTTGTACTCACCTTTGTAGCTCCCAAGCTTGTCTTGAACTCACAGAGATCCTCCTAGCTCAGCCTCCTGAGTACAGGGATCACAGGCATGAGTCACCATGCCCAGTTCCAGGGCAGGACAGCACGTCCAGGGATCTGGGGCTGAGATCGCAGGATATGTGGGGCCGGGAATTGAACTCTAGCCCTTGTGCTTGCCAGGTAGATGTTTATGCCTCTGAGCTCTCTCTCCAGCCCCCGTTCTGTTTCTTCATGGGCAGAGTAAGCAGATGAAGCAGTCTCCTGCATGTGCTGGGCAAGCACTCTACCACCTTCCACACAGACACACTGACATCCTTACACATACATGGCTTGTTATGGTTTGCATCCAGTCCCCCAAAAACCTCATGCAGTCATGGGGCAGACTTCTAGACTTGGTGATTAATTCATGATCCAGGGCTGGGATTATGGGTATGAGTGCTGCTGGGGTTCTGGGTGTGATTGGTATACCTGGCCTGGGGCAGATAGCCTGAACGCAACAGAAGGAAGACAGATTGCTGGTGCAGCCATTGTTGCTGCTGCTCCTCTCTTTGTTCTTGCTCTCTGCCACTGCCACGAACAGCTGCTCTCTGTGGCATGTGCCGCTCTGCCTTGGAGCCAGCTGAGTATGGACTGAAACCTCCACTGACTGCGAGCTAAATAAATCCTTCCTTCCTTCATTTTGGGTGTGGGGTATTTTGTTCCAGCAATGAGAGAAGAGTAACTGAGATATGTCTGTTCATCTTTGGCTGCACTGCACTGTATTTGCTCATTTTTTTAAAAAAAACATTTTTAAAAATTTTCTAGCCAAGGCAGTGGATTTAAACTGTGATCCAATCTCCTGCACACCACTTTTTCTTTTTTTCTGCAGAGCACACTTCTTATTCTGGGACCTGCTATACTGACAACTATTCCAATGGTCAGTTTTTAAATGAATTTTAAATTTTAATTTTAATTTGCATATCAAAATGGGTTTTGGATGGGCTCAAAAATCAGTCTTCCGTGTTGCTGCTCTGTCAGAAAAGTCAGTGAGTTGGTCGTTCCATTTTTAGTCTTAAACAAAGAAGTCTTAGCTTCACATTATTGTGCAATGAACTAGTCTGTAGCCATTAAAAAGACACAAGCAAGTCTTTGAAAAGGGATATGAAATGATTTTAGAAGCAAAAGACAGTCCTTATTTCCTGAGGCACCCAGGGAGAGCTTGTCACTGGGGTAGGTTTAGAATCGAGGCACAAGGGGCAGTTCCCAAGTGTGTATTTCTAACCACAGTCCTCCCCTCAACCGTGGATGTGTCCACTTAACAGCCCCCTTCTCTCTCCACCCAGCTGTCTGGTACACAGCTCCCAAGGAACACGCCTAAATCTGCGGGTCTCTCACCTTCTACTCGCCAGCCTACCCCACGTATGGCACATACTTCTTCTGTCCTACCTATTGCTCTTATTTAAAAAAAAAAGGAAACAAAGCAGCACAAGAGTGCCTGGAGACTCCTGAATCTCCTCTCTTTCTGTTCTCCAAGGCCGCTCATCCTTCACAACAAATGCCATTGGTTCAATCACCAAAACAGACAGAATCCGTGGCGTCTCCTCCCCTCCACTGTGCCGTCCTGGCCCACCTCACAGCGCCACTCCCTGGTGCCCAGGCCACAGAAGAGCCCCTTCCCTCCCCTTCTCACTGGCGCCCTTACCTCCTGCACCCCTCAGCCTCCCCAACAGCTTCCGAGTGGTCACTTCAAAGGCAAACTCAGCACCATCTCACTCTTGCTCTTTCCGCTTTCGCTTTCACAAATCCCTGCAGTGATGCCCCAGCTCACTGAGAGGAAAACACAAAACCCTTACCAAGCTTTCACAGTCAGACAGGACCTGGATCCTAGGTACCTCCTGTACCCCTCTCATTTTATCTGCTCTAAAATCAGCTTCTTTGTACACGAGCATGTGAGGGTAGAACTGCCTCAAGATCTCTGCATTCAGGTAACATCATGCCTAGTACAACTGGCCCTGCAATCTCTCTGCCTCTGTGTCTGTCTTCTCTCTCTCTCTCTCTCTCTCTCTCTTTCTCTCTCTCTCTGTCTCTCTCTCTCTCTGTCTCTGTCTCTGTCTCTCTGTCTGTCTCTCTCTGTCTCTCTTGGCCCCCCCCACCTCCTCAGGAAATTTCAAACTGATCTACATCCTCAGTCTTTTTTTTTTTCTCTCTCTCTCTCTCCTTTTTAATTTGGCCCAGCCTGGGCTTGAACTTGAGATCCTCTTGCCTCAGCCTCTTATGGTGCTAGGATTACAGGCAAAAATTTTGAAGCTCCCTCTTTGCTTTCCTCATCTCTCTATCTATTATTTTATCGGAGTGACAAGTCCTGGTTATTTTGCTCCTGCTTTACACTGCCATCTCCTCCATAACATTCACCAAATTTTGATACCTATTTATGTGTTGATTACTGATTGTTGACTGCCTGTCTCTCCCCAAAACCATGTAGTAAACTCCTTGGGGACAAGGACTGTCTCCTTTTCTTCTTCCTAGAGCAGAACCGAACTCAAAACAGGTACAATGATCCCCACTCATCCACAGTTTCACTTTGTGCAGTTTTAGTTGTTCAGTTAACTGTAGCCCCAAAATAGTACGTGGAAAATTCCAGAAATAAATGATACATATGTTTTAAATAACTTTTATAGTGACATATTGTTATAACTGTACTACTTTCTTATTACCTATATATCTCTTGCTGTGCCTAATTCATGAATTACATTTTATGACAAATATGTATAAAAAAAAAAAGTGTAGTTAGTATATGTGGGGCTAGGTACCCCCAGTTTGAGGAAGTCTCCGGGGGTCCTGGAACATAAGCCTCATAAATAAGGAGAGGCTGCTATACTCCTACTTCAAGGAGGAATCAATTTATTAATAATTAGTGTGCTTTATACCTACCATGCTATCTATATTTTGCAAGGAAACAGAAGAATCTAGTAAAATATTTGTTCGAGAACATGAAATCAGGTGTCTGCACTGAGTAAGCCCTGGAGGATTATTTGGCAATGTGCAATCTTTAGTGTTATCTGCAACATACACAGTGTGCAAATTAAAATTAATGATTTTCAGAATAACTCTCACACTTCTTGCTTGCCCGCCCACCAGCCCTCTCACTAACTTGCAGAACTAATTAAGGCAAGGAAGGAGCCATGTTTACCACCTCCAGGAGCACACTTGGAGCAGGGAAGTCTCCTACCCAATATACTGTGGGCTGACAAGGTTACCTCTATCTCCATCCCTGGCCTTTTTTCCTAAACCTATATTTAGGACAGGGTCTACAGGTTCTCACTCTATAGATTGGACTCATGATTCTCCAGTTTTCAGCCTCCCAACTGCGGGGATTACAAGCGCACCACCATGCCCAGTCTTATCCTTGACCTTTTAGTCCTTTTCAAATGACACTAAAAAAATAAAAGCCAGGTCAATGATGGTGGTGCATGCCTGTAATCCCAACACTCTAGAAGGTGAAGGCAGGGGGACTGTAAGTAGTAATTTAGCAAAACCTTATCTCTAAATACTTTTTTTTAAAGAAAGCATTAAGGACATAACTCAGGGTAAAGATGCAAAAGTGCCCTGGTGCAAAGGCCTTGAGTTCAATTCTCAGCACAAGAAAGAAAGCAGGAGACTAGAGGAGAGTATTGAAGAGACTACATACAATTTCAAGTTTCAGGGGCTGGGGAGATGGCTCAGTGGAATAAGTGCTTCCCCGGCAAGCACAAGGACCTGAGTTCA
>NDGM011236774.1:0-11994 GCA_002564305.1 Octomys mimax | reverse complement strand
TTGCTGAGTTTAGCTTGTTCTAAGTAGGTGCTTTAGACCACTGAGCCATCTCACCAGCCCTTTTCTCCAGTTTTTGCACTGTTTCATAAAGATCTTTCCTAAGCATAGGGTGTAATAGTTAGAAAATGTATTTTCTTAAATAAGATGTATGCATATATAGGAAACATCGTAACAATCTCTAAAACTAAACTCTAAATTTTTTGGAAAAAACTATGAATTGTATATATACAATATGTCTATATGAATAAATACTAATTATATATGTATGTAGGTATGCATATGTATCTGTAGGACTATACAACGTTTACTGAATGTAAAGAACATAAGACATCTGAGGTATCAGAAATATATCTCTCCAGGTCATGAGAATTGTGTATAAGTGATAAAGAGATTGAATTAAAGCATCAGTGGCTAGTCCCTTAAACAATGACTCTACTCCCTGCATTCATGGTCAGGACTTAAACCTACCTATCTCAGTAGTTCTGATATATCACAGCTGTCTGTCAAAAGTTCAATTTCATATGAAGCCATCCCGAGCATTTGAAAAGACTTGACTGGGGAATTCAAAGCCTCTGTTTATATCCTAAAATTAGAAAGTTAAGAATTATGCTTAACCTTGAAGAACAGTGCTTGAAAATCATTCTAACAGTCTGAATTCTCTTTCTCATGGCCAGGTAGATAGATAGCTGCATGTGATAGGAAAGAACTGAGGTTCTAGGTCAGATCACAGGCTGGGGTCATCCAATTCAAACAGAAGCATGATGATATGAACATTCAGGAACCGACTGCTCTCTGATATCCTCATAGTCTAGTGCTCACCCTGAGGAATTCTCTCCATGAGGAAAATTTACGAGAATGTATCATATGTGTAATCCCCTGACTTGGAAACAGCTGGCGTGAGTCGAATCCTAGGCTTGTTATGTTGCATAGTACCTGTGTGTCTCTGAGCAAGTCATTCAATTGTTAAGCTCATGGCTCTGGAGGCTGCTGCCTGGCTATTATGGCCATGTCTGAGAGGATTCCTGAGGTAATTATATTTGCACATTTACTTGATAATAGCAATAATATGTAATTAAATAAAATATTTATTGATTTAAATTATACATCTTTTCTTACATTCTGGGTTTTCACTGGCTTACACTTTTAATCCTCATAATTATTTTATATGTGCTATGCCTCAGGTGTCTGTGATAAAAAGAAAAGAGGGGGGTCAGGGATATAGCTCAGCAGCATAAGCACCTGTCTGGCAAGGCCCTGAGTTCGATCCCTGGTACCACAAAAAATAAATAAATAAAAGGATACATAAACCTAACAGAGACAGGAGCAATCATCAATAGCAATTATTGTTATATTCCTCAAAAAAAAGAAAAAATAAATACAAGAAAAAAAATAAATATCCTGCAAGCTTCCACAGCAGGACATGCATATAAAGCTTGTGTCTGTTATTCTTTTCCTAAGTTTGATTCACAGGTCTTCAAGGTATCAACTAATACTATTACCATTTACACGTCTGTAAACTTGCTTTACGCATTCTTCTTAAATGTAGAAACATTAAATGAGGGAGAAGACTCATCCTAAATTTAAGCAGGTGGAAGGGTTTGCGCTCTAAAGTTGCCATAAATTATTCTTCTCTGTGAATTAAGAACTACTACTACTATTTCCAACCCTCTCTCTGGTGTACTATCAAAGGGATATTTTCAAATTATTAAAATCTCAGATTTTAAGGACAGATTATATAACCCATCATACACACTCTAATATATTTCTATAAAATTTTTGTTCAATACATTAAATTGATTGCATTCTTATTAAATTTTAAAAACTAACACATGTAACCCACACAAGCACACTTCCGGATGTAAATAGAAGTTTTCTTTTGGGCAGTTGGAGTCGGCCCGCAGCACGCCTGCTAGGATGAGAGTGGGCAACACACTGGCAACAGTAATGAAATTAATAAAGCTGGAATTGCGCGCTGAACATGATGTTCTTGGCAGGAACTAATGTGATGCTACCGTAAAGGACACCTGCTTCCAGGAATTCAGTTAGCGACCTCTGCAGCCGCATTTCCCTAGTAACAGAAGGCAAAATGAGTTTCGGAGGATGTGCTCCGTGCTCGGGGTTGTTGGAATAGGCATTGAGAGGGCAGGACTTTTGAAGTATGCAGTATAATTTTGTAAGCACCTTGTCTTCTTTTATGTAAAATGAAATCTTGTATATACTTCATTACATTGAGTCACAGGAAAATACATAAATTAGTAATCAGTCTACTTTTACCTATTAAAATATTTTAACTACATGCTGTACTGCCCTGCCCATGTGCACGCTGAGCTGGCCATGGAGACTAGGGGTGGTGGTACACATCTGTGATCCCAGTGCTGGGGAAGCTGAGACAGGGGGACCACTACGAGTCAGAGCTGAGTAGTGAGACCCTGTACCAAATACATAAAAAAAGAAGAAAAAAACAAATTAAAAAAACTAATCCATTAGAGATCCTTTATACCTTAGATCTTCTCTGATGTGTTTGAAAGGAAGCTCAGTGATTTTACAAAAGTCACCAAAATTCATGACGACTTCTAATAACTGTGAGCCACCTTGATCGATGAAAGACTGTCATTTCCCATCACAGTATGATGCACCCTTGCAACTCTTTTTCCTTTGAAAAAAATTGTGTAGTTGGTACAGAATCTAACTACTTAGCTCAGATTCTTAGTGATCTTCCTGTTTTCAGCCTCCCCAGCCCTGGGATTACAGGCCCTGTGCCACAACGCCCAGACTCAGTGGCCAGCTCAGAGTGCCCTGGGGGCGAGGCCAGCACATCATGTGGTGCTAGGAATCACAGAGCTTGCCTAAGCAGGCTTTTAGTCCACTGAGCCATCTCTCTCACCAGCTCTACAATTGCTTTTTGAAGACACAACAGAAGTCATCACGCATGGGTTGTACCTATTAGAGAGCTGTTGACACCACACATCAAAGGAAAATGTAGAGTTTAATTTTTCTTGTTTTTCCAATTACAAGAAAAATAAATTAATTGAACCAAATATCTGAATATATTTGGATAAAATGCATAACACATAATAATATAATAAATAATAATCCTGGATCAAAGTTATCAAACAACGCTCAGACTAAATGCTCCCGTCCAAGGGATTTAAATTGCTTTCATAGATTGCCCTCTTGTGGTCACATACGACCCTACCCTACAACACAAGAAAATATGTTTTCAGTCTTTTTCCCACCGACTAAATATTTTGAGTATTTATAAACAAGTACTACCTTAAAATTTACTTTATGATATGTCAAGGCTAAAATTCCATGAACATTTTTCAATGTTAACTGTAAGCAAATCTTAATTTCTGCAAAATTCCATACAGGCTCTGATGAAATAATTCCACAAATGAGCAAATGGAGTTTGCTGCAGCTACATATTAGTTTGAAATCAAGGACATTCACTGATTCACAAAATTAAAAGAAATATTTAATTTCATAAAATGAAGATCTACTGGTGTATATACAATTTGGAAGAGAGATTAATTTTATAATATAATACAGGTATTCAAGCAATGTTTTGATTACCTAGCCTACTTAATTAGCTGCGCACTTCTTAAAGATAGTTTGAGAACTAGCACCAACATAATCAGGAACTCAAATCATTAAATTAATTAATTGATGGCAAGCTACCTGGTTAAGCTATCGTGGTCCCACTATTGCCATTAGTAAAATGAGAACTTGGAGCCAGACGATCTTCGTAAACATCATTTCAGATTGTCCTGTGTTCTCATTAGTAACAGTTAACAGTCGTCAGCAGCTCCTTTAGAAAACGTTTTTGTATTTTCTCTGTTTGATTTCTGACACGCAAGTCACAGTATATCTATCTGAACCTTTTTTATTTAAGCGTCTGCCTCCCACAGCCTCCTGTAACAGCTTTTTTTTTTTTTTTTTTTTTAAGGCAATAGATCCAAAGGCATGTGACACACATGGCGTCCTGTCATCTTCTATGCTGGTGCAGCAGGCAGGGGCCCAGCGGCAAGAAAAGGGAGGGAAAAGACCCTAGGCAGAGAGATGCTGGGCAGGCATGCCCACAAGCTAATTAGTCGGCCTGACCACCTCCTCCAGAGGGGCAAATGCCTGCCCAGGAGAAAACGTGCAGCAACCTCTGCAGCTACCATCACAATGACAAGTGACACAAACCACTACGTACAAGAATAACTAACAGAGTGGTCTAAGTTTTATATGTAAATTATAGTAAGGCACTGATTTTAATAGTTAACTTTAGTAAACTTAGTTTTCATTGAATGTGCTTCAATAATATAATTTGACTATAGAGCAGTTTAATTCTGCGTCACTTAAAATATTATTTTAGATTAAAACCCTTAAACACAATTGATTAATCTCCATTACATTTAATTAGCAACTTAATTAACAGTACACATTATTAAACTCTTAACTTAATTTGGCAAGGGAGCTGGACCTTCCACCTTTAAACACCATGTATTTGCTACACCTCCTGTGTTCTGTGTCAGGATTTTCAGAATTCTGATTGCGAGGATTCTGATTGATCAACATTGTCAGAATTCTGAATAATTGGAAAAATAACTTAGAGACAGTATACTCAGAAGCTTGTAGAACCATCAACAGAGCAGAGGAGCCTGGCTCAGAAAGCACATAGCAAGATGGAGTAACTGAGGCTCCCCTGCACGGTACGCTCTTGTCGCAGCGCCCATCGGATCAGCACACTCACAGGGGAGAGCAGCCGTGGAAAACTGCCCGCCACTAGGTTTGCAGCTCCAAGCCATCTGCAGCTGAAACTGTGAAGACCTCAGTCATTGCTGCCCATGGGATACCCATGCTGCTTCTGGGAGCCACTACAGGCAATTCCTGCAGTAAGAAGAATTATGGTTTCCCAAGGTGTGAAACCTATATATATGGTACTTTATTTGGCAAAATAAGTTTATAGATATCATTAAGGATCTTGGGATGGCAAGATTATCCTGGGTAAGATGACTATCTCAATGCAATTCAAATGTCTTCATAAAGATACACATAGCAGGGCATGGTGGTGCACATATGGAATCCCAGCATTCAGGAGGCTGAGGCAGGATTGCCAGGAGTTTAAGGCCAGCTTGGGTTACATTGTAAGTTAAGAGTTCAAGGCCAGGCTAAATGACAGCAAGACCCTGTCTCAAAAAAAAAAAAAATCCATCTTTTCGTTTCCCTTTGCCTATTTTATCTTTTGTTTTAAAAAAACTTTATACTTCATGTTTCTCAAATAAGAACTAGAGATCTAGAGACAGGGATGGTTAGGAAGGAGAGGAAGAGGAATAAAAAGAATTAAGATATGATGAGAACTTGTACTTGTCCCCTAAAATAAATGTTAATATTACATATTATAAACATGGACTCATAAAAATAAATATATAAAGAAGCATCTTTTTAAAAGTTTTATGTATTTGGTACGGGATCTCACTATGCAGCTTGGACTCATAGCAGTCCTCCTGTTTCAGCCTCCCCAGTGCTGGGATTACAGACATGTACAACCACGCCCAGTTTTTGTGGCTGGCTCAGCGCTCCATGTGGAGCCGGGGATCGAACCCTGGTCCTTGCGCTCAGCTAGTGCTTAGACGACTGAGCTATCTCCATGGCCCCAAGAAGCATCTTTGTAAGGTTGGGCAGGAGAAGAGCCCCTGGCTTGGCAATGGGATGCCAGGGGGCAACCCGTGGAATAGGACACATTCTAGCTGCTTCGAAAGACAAAGAAGCACTTCTTTTCGTCTTTTCATAAGGAGCCTGGCTGACTCTATGACTTCGACGCAGCAAGACCAGCTCAGGCTTCTAGCTCAGAAGAGTGAGATGATAATGTGGTGTGTTGATGGAAAAGCTGCGGTGACTATTACACCTGCAGGAGGGTGCTAATGCTCAGATGTGCCTTGGATCGCGAGCCCTGAGTCCAGCCGTAAGGCGCCAGGTCCTGCAGACCTGCGTGCCCCCAGCACACAGAAGCCTGGCTTTCCGTGTGCTGATGGAGCCTCTATATGCTGACTCTCAGCGTGCAGTGAGTACGTCCCCCGGAGAGGAAAGGCATTCAGATTGTAAGGAGACAAAGCAAGGGCAATACCTACTATCATCACACTTTAATGTTGTTGCTTTCTTCAGACTGAGCCACACTGGCAGCCGCTCCGGGCAGCCTGGTGCTCCGGCTGGGATGGCTTCCCAAGCATCACTCTGCTTGCCTGCATCACTACTTCAAATGTTCCAACCCAAATCATAAAGCTACAAGGCATAAGATTCTGATTTAACTATAGAGACAAAAGTGAATTCCTACATTTATAACTATTTCAGACCTACTACTAAATACAAAATAAATAACATTTTCTATGTAATTGCACAAAGATTTTTTTAAATCATTCTTTTTTTTTTTTTTTGGCATGGCATGTGGTACCAGGGATCGAACCACACTCCCCTGCATCTGCCTAAACTTGCCTAAGCAGGCGCTTTAGACCACTGAGCTATCTCGCCGGCCCCTCTGTCATATTTTCATATAAACACATTTCTAGATTAACATATACACTCAATTCTTAGAACTAGATAATCATTTTAAAATTACAGCAACATTATGCTTTCCAGCTATTATATGGAATATATAATCGGGGTGATGGGATTGAATACAACAATGTTGTCTGTAGAAAAAGTCTATTAACTTTAGTGTTACTACTAAATTCTGAATCCTAGATTTACAACAAAATCCTTACTGAATAAATGAATGGCTTTGTGGAGATAATTCATTCTGAGACCATCTCTTTTGTGATTAATCTTTTACTTACCTAACTGAAAGTTTTGATTCTCTGTTAAAATGAAAGAAAAAGTATCTATGAGGTTGTGAAAATTATAAATGGTTTTATAAAAATACCTAGAATAAAAAGGAAAACTCAAAACACAAGGCTTTCCTTCTTCTGTGATATTTTTCTGCTGGTGCTCTCAGGATGTGAAGCTCAGGAATTGTAGAACCTTTACTCTAGGGCCGTCTTAACCAAGTGCAACACACTTTCCACACTGTCAACTGGTCAACATCCTGCATCTGCAAATCATCAAAGCACTACTTCACCATAGCTGCAGACCACTAGGCGCTGGAGACCTGTGTCCAGCGGCAAGGCCATCATTCCCAGCAAATTCACGTTCCCGCTGCTTACTCTGGTGAAAATCTCCAAACACCTGTTCTGTGTAAAGCTAGTAGTGGTCCTAGTATTTACCTTGTAAGTTAGCCTTCCACATTGTGGCCCAGCCTAATTAAGGTCCCTTTAAATGAAATGATTTCACACTACCACTGGCATGCAGGAGTTGTCGCAGTTATTACTATCAGCAATGTTTAAAAGCAATCCAAATGGGGCCAGTTGGATAGCTCAGCAAACTAAAGCACCCCCTTAGACAAGTGCAGGCAAGTGCAGGAACTGTGGTTCGATTCCCAGCACCACATGCCAAGCCAGCCCCACCCCCAGGGTGTGTTGAGTGGGCCGGAGTCTGGGTGTAGTACAGCACACCTGTAATCCCAGCACTGGGGAGACTGAAAGCAGGAGGATGCCTGCAACAACCAAATACATTTTTAAAAAAATCAAGTAAAGGAAGCCAAATTGCAGTGAGCACGCAGCATTTGCTTTCATTCTTGGAGATATACACTATGTTCTCTTATTCCATGTGCTTTTGGAGTTGTATACCATTAAAATACACAAATAGTAGGCTTTCTAAAATTTCTAATAAAATGCAAGTTTAGAAAATATTCATTAACAAAAATGGTGAGAATGTGTGTGTGTGTGTGTGTGTGTGTGTGTGCGTGTGCGCATGCGTGTTTCTGTTGGTTTGGTTCTGTTTGGCTGGTTTGATTTTTTTTTATTTTAAAGAGAATAAAAGTTTTAAAACAATTAAAATAATACAGAATTTCAAAACGAGATGATAGGAAATGAACAATAGTTATTATATTGCACATTATTGTCTTCAAAGTAGTTGCTTATATTAACAGACACAGGCATGCAAGATTGATGGAAACAAGCATTAAATGCTTCTTTCAACAAACTAATAGAAATTAGTAGTAAATTATCTTAACTACCTGTGTGCATATACATATCCATTCCTTCTTTCTTTCTTTTCTCCTTTCTATCACTCCAGTTCTTTTTCCCTTTTGAGTACTTACTTTCCCTTTCACAATATCTATTGATATCTATTTTACCTTTCAGATTTCGTTTACTCTTACAGTTTCTTGCACTAAGGAGACAATGGTTTCATTTTGGGGGGACAATATCTGACTAGTGGTTCAGAGCTGGTCTTGAAATCACAGTAGTCCTGCTGCCTTGGCCCCTCATGCTGGGATTACAGGCCTACACCACCACCCCTGGCATGTCTGTACTAATTTCAAATAATTCATATGATATCAGATGTTCCCAACATAAAAGCTACATAAAGAAACAAAGTGCTTCACAAAATACAATTGTCTGTCTTTTTATTACAGAAATGACAATAACTATCCAAAATCATCCTAGAAAAGCCCGTTTGGCGATGTTAAATATGTGACACTACTAGGAGAAATGATTTGTTTCTTTTAAACATAATCTGAACAACATTTTGAAACATACAATAATTATTTTATATACTCTATATGTGATATATATTAAATAGAGAGTATATATATATTATATAATATATATTCTATGTGTAGGTGTATACATTCAAACAATATATTATTTCCTACACAAAAGAGCTCAGGTATAAATTCTGCTAAAATAGTTAAAATGTAAAAGTCAGGTCAAGTCTGTTCCAAAGTTTAATAATATTTTGATGGAAGCAAAAACACTGTATTGAGCTAAAGTTCTTCGCTGCTTCAGACCTGCTCTCTTTGGCGTTCCCTTGCTTAATCATTAGATTTGTTTGGCTGATGACAGGAATTACATAAAATACAATTTAGTTCTCACTTTCACCTTTTCACTGGGAATAAGAACGGAAATCCACTAGTTGCAAATTTAATTCCTTTAAAGTTGTGCCAAAGACAAGCACGCCAGGAGACACGGGGGTCCCACTTTCCTGAACAAAGGCCAGTACCCGTGTCCTGCCAGCTTGTTCAGTGATGGCAAATCTATCGCACGCGTGTTATTGTGTTTTTTTTAAAAGTCAAAATATGTTAGTGTGTGGTTTTCTTTTTCTAAACTAAAACCTCAGTATTCAGGTCTAGCTGAAGCGCTGACCCTTTGCAGCAAACAAGTGAGCTTGGGTTGCAGTCTTGAAACTTGATCTGTAAGGGGTCTACCGTCACTGGTTTCCATGGTGATAGATGCTCTCGTTGCTCCACCTCTCTGCTCCCAGCAATGAGGACCCTGACATATGAGCACATGCATGCTGGTCTGATAACTGCCCCCAGAATCCAAAGTGAAATCTTTACTTAGCTTCTGCATGACCAGCAAACATAAGGGTTACTTACGCCGTGTGAATTACTCTTATAATTATTTAGCTTATTATATTCAATATTCATGTCTACCTACTCGAGGTACTTATTATATGAATGAGAAAAAATGAGACAGAATATCAAAAACCTGACCATGATCACACATGGATATAGTATTTGTGCTCAAGTTTCTATCTGACTCCAAAAACTGGTGCTGTTGGTATTTTTACTACAAGGTCCTCCCACTTCAATGGAGTTCTAGGGATAGAGGACATTTTCAAATCTCAAATGCTTGAAAAACATCTAGGATTTCTTTTTGTTATCCAAAAGACAAAACAATAGACTTTGTGGTGACTTGGGAATGATCAGACTAAAAAGTTTTTTTTTTCTTGTGGGAAATACTTAATGCACCAGCAATTGGAACCATGTCCAAGAATTGGGTTAATAGACACAAGAAAGAAATCTTAATAAACTGAGGACCACAATATTTATATAGATTAAAATTGCATAATGAAATAGCGAATAATGAGAATAAATGGAAGATGGACAAGATAAGAGAACATAAAATTAGCCATAAGTTCTCAGTAGAATGGAATAGAAAGCAATTTCATTTTGTGGGAGTGCAAGATGGAGTTGAATCATAAGCAGGTTGCTTCTATGCTTATTGAAAGTGCAGGAAAATACATGCCAAAAATGAAAGAACCAGGTAATTCGGGCATTTCAGGATGCTTTGAAATGTCTGGAGGTAAGTCTCTGTTTAAAGCCACCCTCATGTTAAGCTGGTACTGACTTTGTGATGATTGGAATGTATTTTCCTTTTTTCTAGTAATGAGAATTTTGTGCCCTGCTACACAAAATGTGGTTCCATATAAAAGTTGGAGCTTCTTTAATGTTTCGAAATATCCATCGCGTCTGCAATAGCGAGTTTTATTCTCAGGCTGTTCTGTCTAATGTGCTGGTTTGAAGACTGGCATCTTTTTGTAGTTGGAGATACGAGTTTTAGGGCCAAAGCATGACACTGTGAGCCGGGCCAGGGGGCTTCCCCATTATGACTCTGAATGGATGGTCCTGGTGCAAGGGACTAATTCCATTTTCACAAAACCAGAATGATTTCTGGAAGTTTATCTTGTGGAAGCAAAAATATCTAAGCTGTTTCATTTTTATTGTTACAGCTAATGGCCCTTTCTGTGAACTGCAGAAGTGCCCCACCCAGTGGCAGCTTTGTGGTTCTACAGAGATGCACAGTGTGTCAGCCCTTTTCCAGGAGGTTTTAATATCCTGCACATTAATTTTTCATGATCAACATCTGTTGATTTCCCCAAAGCAAAGTTTCACATTGACCTCTTGCGGTAAAAAGTAATTTTTTTTTTCTGGTAGAAATAATGCTGCACGTTATAAAACAATTTTCTTAGGCAGTATTGGACTTATAATTGCTTTTGAGAGGCATACTAGACAGTGCAATAATTTTTAAATTTCAACCTCTAAATAGAGTTTGTAAAACTCCAGAGACTAAAATCCTATGATAGTTGCCCATATTTTTAATATTCCTTATTTTTTCTGACATTATAAATTTCCTTCTTTTTTTTTTTATCACTTCCCAAAATTATTTCCATGATGGCTAATGTGCTTATTACAAGCTTTTTTTCTATCTATTGTCTTTACCAAGTAACAATATACAATCATTTTAATCTTAAACACATCACCTTTGTTACTAATATATACTATGATGTATTAATTTAAAACATTTTTGCTTTCATTGTTAGAATTAACATTTGGACTTGTTGTGAATAATTACTTCAGATTATCTGATGCCAGGCAGTGGGAGCAACCTTGAAAATATTTGCACTTTTTCCTAATGAATTTTGATTTAAAATGCCTCGAAACTCTTTTCACTATAAGGAATAGCCTTACTGCTACAACTCATATCTAAATGGGCACCAACCCCTATAAAAAAGCCTCATGCGTGCTTAGGTAGGACTTCTCAAGGGTAGCTAGGTGTAGAGGTGTGAGTGTGGGCTGAGGGTGTGTGAATATGGATCATAGATGTCATGATAGGATTGGTTCACTGGTTGGTCTAACACTGCTCTGAGTGTGGGTGGCACCAAGCAATAGGCTTGTAGGCGAGCTGGGATAGGACAGGGTAGAAAGAAGGAAGGGTTGCTGCCTTAGGCCTGCATCATGGGCTGTTCCTCATCCACCACACCTGTCTGCTACGCTGCCTGACCTTGGAGCTGTCTCACTACACAATGAAATCTCTGTAATCTGTGAGTCAAAATAAACCCTTCATCCCTTAATTTGTGGGTGTTGAGTATTTTGTCCTAGCAATAAGAAAGTAATGGGGTAGGTGAGATAGCTCAGGGGGCTAAAGCACCTACTTAAGCAAGTGCAGGGACTGGGGTTCGATCTCTAGCACCACATGCCATGCCAGCCCCATCCCCAGGGTGGACTGAGAGGGTGGCAATCTGGGTGTGGTGGTGTATGCTTGTAATCCCAGTGCTGGGAAGGCTGAAAGTAGGAGGATCACCACGATTCCAAGCTGCATAGTGAGACCTTGTAACAACCAAATACATCAA
>NDGM011236728.1:3255-20316 GCA_002564305.1 Octomys mimax | reverse complement strand
CAAACATTGCTGGCCCTAATCACCTGTGCTGCACTACTTGCATCCAAGGACCTGGCATCTTGGCTCTGTTTTTGCTCTTCCACAGTGATTTGCCAACCAAGCATGGACATAATGTTAAAAAAAAAAAAATTCACAGGCCTCAATAAACAATTCCTCCTTGAAGTTGTGTGTGCTGGTTACCTGGCCCCTGTGAAACAAAGCTCACTAGTGCAAGGACTATCGGTGATATTAGCAATGCACACATTTCTCAAACACTTGGAATGCTTTGTTGAGATCCCTGTGTAGCACCATATCACCTCAGAAGGAAGGCAGACTCTGGTCAACTTGGATTGTCCTCCAAGGGTTCTAGACAGACCAGCTCTGCACTTTCTAATAGAGCCTCTGAAGACAATCATATTTTCTTTGGCTACTTCACTTTTGTTCTATGAAGCAATGACGTAAGGTAATCATGACAAGCAGCATATATATATATATATATATATATATATATATATATATATATATCAGAGTCATACTGGCTAGAAAACTTTGTCTTATTAAAAACAATTAGTTAGAGACACTTGTTCCTATTTACTATATGCACCCCAAGGAAAAGACCAGCAAAGATGGGTCATAATGGCAATTACTAGAAACCAGAAGTTGTTGTTGTCTAGTTCAGCTTTAATGTCTGCTCTCACAGGAAGCAAACTAAGTATACTGGAAGCTGCCAAGGCTTAATCCTGGAGCTCTCCCAGCCCTTCACTGGGCTGTTCTACTAAGAGGCCCCATCTCCTCTGGATGCACATTCATCGCCATTCATTTCCTCTTTGCATTTGCTCTGTGCTGCAGAGAGCACGACTCCCCCATGTCTTGAATTATAAAACAAATGGCTCCCTCCAGGAAGCACTGTACTTAGCATGTACAGTGCCCCACTCTTCTTAGGACTCCTAAGGAGCAAATGGCAGTGATGTTCAATCAAACATTTGGATAAAAATTTTATTTTTCAGCAGTAGAGCAAAAGTAACAATTCTCCCTATGTATGAGACTGTTTTTATAGAGCACTAGAATTTAACAAACCAAGAAAAAGTCTTTTTGTGTGTGTCATCAGGAATTCTACTGTGGGACAGGTCCTTACACAATCCTCTTCACACAATCTTTTAGCAAATCCCCCTCACACGCACACAAACAAAAATGTTTATAAACCCTGAGTTTATTGAACTGAAATTAATTTATCTGGCCAGTGTTAAATCAATAGCACTTGATATTTCTTCAGTTCAACAAAAGCTACTTGGGAACAATTATATAGTTCATTTCTGCCTCCCTTGCTGTGTTTTGCCTCATGCAGGGACAAGCTCAAATTAGTTGCATAATGGTTCACGTCCGTTTTCAAAGAATGTGTGCTGGTGGCTAACAATTTGTGGTAGCAGCTAGTTCTGTGGTGACTTTCATAGCTTTTAACCTCAGAATTTATACTTTTTATGAATATAATGGAGATATGGGTAGAAGCACCATTTAGGTTTCTGAATTAGAAGGTAGTTCTCAGAGGGATGCTATGAATTGATTATAAAAATGAAGTATCATTAAGAGAAATACAAACATGGAAGACATGTACTATATGCCAGGGGAATATCCTGTAAAATGTCACATCAATGATTAAATGTTTGTGAGAGAAAAAAGGTCTAAATAGATGGCTATTCAGAGCCACTGGTAGCTAAACAGGACTCCAAACAGCTGAACTGCTCTTCTAAAGAAATCCTGCTCTTGTGAGGTGACACACCAAGGTTAAAATAAGACAATTCCATAAACATACCTTGTAGATACAACCAAGAGTCCATAAACTTCAAAATATGACTAAACACCCTTCTCTTAGCTAGCCTGGAGGAATGCGTGTTTCTGGCCCCATTTGGTTCTGTTGTACTTTGTTTCACCAATTCTGTCTTCAGTCCTCGGTTGTCATCTTAGACAAATCTTTAAAACATCAGGTGATGGAATGATCATTGCTTTCTGACAGCTCTCACTGAAGCACAAATCCCTTCATCCTCGAACTTTTCCTCATGTCCTGCAGTCTAACATTCTCCTCTGGGGATGGAGACACTCCTCTGGCTCGGTGGTGCACAGCCTCTCTGGTTGCCGTGACTAAACGGACTCATTTTAGAGATTGCACCAGTGTTTCTGGCACGGTAGACTTTGGATGGCAAACATAGACAAGTGCAGCACTTAGTCGAAAAGCAGCTGTCATGTGGGGCTAAGAAATCCTGCAGGAAAGGACCATAGCCTCCAGTTTTTCTCCAGCTCTGCGTGGTGACACCATTCTGCCTTACTGTGGAAAAAGCTATTCCACAAAGCTGCACATGAAAAGAGAACAAAACTGTTCCTATTTTAAGTGCTTGTTTGCTATCCAAATGCAGGCACTCAATAGGCATTTGAGAGTCGATATAAAACATTAATTTAAGGATTGGTGAGAGAGCGTAGTGGACTAAGTGCCTGCTTAGCAAGTGCAGAGACTGGGGTTTGACCCCAGGCACCATATGGCCATGCAGGCTGACTCCCCAGCAAGCTGAGCCAAGATTAGGCACGGTGGCCCATGTTGGAGCATGTCTGTAATCCCAGCAGCACTGGGGAGGCTGAAAACAGGAGGATCACCACCGCTCCAAGCTGCTGCATAGTGAGATGTAACAAATACATTAAAAAAATGAATTCAATGAAAATAGTTTAAAATCATAGTTCTATGAGAAATCTCCACACATTTCCACAGTGGTTGCACTAGTATAAACTCCCACCAACAATGGAGAAGAGTTCCTTTTTCCCCACATCTCTACCATACATGTATATATCAGGATCTATAGGATTTCACTACACAGATTGGACTTGTAGTGATCCTCCTGTTTTCAGCATCCCAAGCACTGGGATTACAGGTATGTGCCACCACGCCCAGTCTCAATGGCTGTCTCAGCTTGCCCCAGGGTGAGGCCTGCACAGCACACTGGGGATAAATCCCTGTCCCTGTCCCTGCCTAAGCAGGTGCTTTAATCCTCTGAGATATTTGGCCGGCCCAACAAATTGGTTTTTTGTTTTGTTGTCACCAGTTCAGTCCACCCTGAAGGCGGGACTAGCGTGGTTTGTGGTGCCAGTGATCTAACCACAGTCCCACCACGCTTGCTTAAGCTTGTCTGAGCAGGAGCTTTAGACTGCTGAGCTATCTCGCCAGCCCCTCAGTGTTGTTTTAACTTGAATTTCTTGAATGAAAAATGATGCTGAACAGTTTTTCATATATTTATTTGCCATTTCTAGTTCTTCTGAAAAGCAGGCTTTCATCTCAGATGCCCATTTTTGGAATTTTAATCTGAGCAAATAATCTGAAGACAACAATATGCAGTGTAATAACCATTGCTAATATCCCATCATCTTGTTTTGAAATTCTGTATCATTTTTATTATTTCTTTAAAATAAAAATATAGTTCTATAATTCTATGAGAAGGATAAAGTTAATTAATAATCTATCCTAGTGCAATGGACTGAAAAAATAAGGAATATTTATTTAATCTACTGGCAACTTTTCAGGTAGAATGTGATATAAACTGTCACTCAACAATTGTCTTGTTACCCAAGTCTCTTTTCATAACAATTCTGGTTCTACTCCCATCTGTTGATCGTTCTATTGTGTTTGGAAATATTACATAAGTTATGTAAGTCAGTTTCTGAATTTGAGGAATCCATAAAAGGCTTAGTTCATGAGTATCCACATGTGGAGGAACTGTGACCTTAAACTTCTCATTAAAACATAAAATAAAGTGAAAAAAAAAACCCACCAAAATCCCAATACAGGTCACCCATCAAGTTACACTCTTAGGTTTTATACTTTTTACTCAGAATATTGTTCAAGTTTTTGGGCAGTAGCTCTGCTCTTGTGATCTCAAATGACCAAGTTCAGCTCCCTATCCTAGAGCTCTAAGCAGGGAAGTGAGAAGTTGAGAAAGGCAGGAAGGTACTTTAACCATCAGGGCAAGGCGAGGAATGACAAGCAAAGGATGCTAGATCTGTCTTGAGGGGGCTGGCAGAGCCTTTGCTTTTTTCTTTTCTTTTGGTTTGTTTGTTTTGTTTTGTTTTTGTGGTACCGGGGATTGAACTCAGGATCTTGCACTTGCTAGGCAAGCGCTTATTCTACTGAGCTAGCTCCCTGGCTCCACCTTTGGGGTTTTGTGAAAGAAAAAGGATTGAATAAGAAGGTGTGCTTTGTATAGCAGGCAGGATTTGCGTAATGGGCAGTGTCCGTAATTCCATACAAGTGTGGTCTGGTTGTTTTGCAACTCAGGGCTTATTCTTTGAGGTTCTGGGTATACTATATTCCTTTCTCAGTGCAGGCTCTTACTTCAGGGTGTAATGTTGGTATATTTTCGTGGTGAAACTGCTCCTGCTGGGAAGGATGGACTCACTGTGGGCATCAGCCAGGCTCTGCTTTTCCTGTGATCCAATGTATCTTCAGGTTTGGGACAATGACTGGAGATATGGAGGCTTTGGTTGTGGGGTCTGCAAGTAGACTCTGTGAAAGCTGAATGCTTGGTGTTCCTGTAAATCCTGAAAGTTCCTTTACTCTTTGGATTCTTTTTTTTTTTTTNAATTGTATCAGGGAATGAACTCAGGACCTTGTGCTTGCCAGGCAAGTGCTTATCCTACTGAACTATCTCCCTGACCCACTCTTAGGACTCTTGAAGGAGGATAAGATTGTCTATGTAGATTTAAGACTAATAAATTTTCAATTACAGGCAGACATCAAGTAATTAATGATAATGCCTATGTGTTGTGCTAAATAGCTGAGTATGGTTTTGGCGCAAAGTTTTAGAGTAGTCAAGGAGACAGACATAAACAATGAAGACAGTGAGGTAACTTCATCCAGCTTTCAGATACCCAAGGGAGCGTTTTCTGTAGGCTCAGCCTCTACTTTCTGTTACAAGACGACCCCTGCTGTAAACCTCTTGTTCCCTGTTCCCTCTTGGGGTTCTATTGACCTTGCTAGAGAGAAATGTCGATGTCAGTTTCAACTATCATATACTACATAGATAAAGCATAGGAAGAAATACCTATTATAATATTCTTCTTCCTTAATTGTAAGACTAATTTGTGGTTCACTGGTATAATTTAAAGCACAAAAATAATTAAGATAAATACTATTGAAGTATTCTGTGCCATGACAGAAACACAGAACTATTTTTTCTCATAAAGCCTCTTAAGTCCATGGATAAAAGCATCTATCAGTAAACATTTTGATTTCTAGTAGCACCGCTTCCTGTGAGGTCATACTGATCCTCAGAGGAAAGGAGTCCTTTTAAGCTCCTTGTGATGGACGTGAACACATCTGATACATTCGCTGTGTCAACTTTCAAGTTTTTACTCCATGAAGTCATTTTGGGTGCTGATTCAAAGCTAGGAAAAGCTAGACTATTTTAGGTTGAGTATGGAAAAAATAAGGAAACAATGTCTTCCAAACATTTGTAAGATGTCTCACTGGGCAACATGTTCAGGAAGATTCATAAGCATTTCTTGGATGTACAGAGTAAAAAATCAGTCAAGAAACATATGCTGAATGTCCAATATATGCCAGGCATCGTGTTTTACACTATCAGAAACATATGGTAGAAGTATTTTCTTCAATGAAAAAAATCTGTACCCCTCCTGTTGTAGCAATGAGGGCAATTACAGTAACAGCAACTGGGCCCCACTGTGTCCACAGTGCTGTACCAATTGCTGTCAGTGGCTCTCAGGAGTCTCTTCTATCTGACCAGTGATGCAGACAGAATACCGTTAATGTGTTCCTGTAAAGTACCTAAGTGTGAGGGTGAAGCTCCTCTTCTGGAAATGATAACGCAGACTGGAATTCTCTGAATTCCTCCCTTACAGCTCCTTTAAATGTCTGCATTCTTTTTCTTTCTCTAATATGCCGCCTTGGTTTTTCTTTGCATATGTGAAACTTGCCATTTTTAGTAAAGATTAAACATATATATATATATATATATATATATATATATATATATATGTTTCTGGAACCAGGGATTTAACTCAGACCCTTGTGCTTGCCAGGGAAGCACATATTCCACTGAGCCATCTCCCTGGCCCCTAAACATACTTTAAAAAAAAACATATTTAACACAATGTAGGGTCCAGAAAGTATGTCATATTGTTTGACACATGTCTTCTCATTCGATTCTTCTGATTTTTTTTTTAATCAAACTAGATAATGAATACTTTCCAGCTGCCATGACTAGTTCAAGGTTACTAAACTGGTGATTGGAAGGTTGAGATCTGCAAATTATTCCCTATTACCTTTTCCACATTACTGTGGGGCTTTCTAAATTTAGAGCAGTGAGGAGAGGAGGCCACACCTGGTGACACAGAATGACACCCTCCACAGAGCAGGCTGGGCATGGGGGTGCAAAGAAAGGGCTCCTCACAAAAAGAGAAGCCTGTTGCTTTGATTTTATCTGCTCTGAGAAAGTCCAGAGCCTTCTCACAATTTCATGCAAATGGTGATACATATCATTCAGATGCTTGCATGACATTTTTAAGGGTGAATTTATATAATTTCTTAATTCTATTGTGCACATAGACAAAAATCTCAGGCAAAAGGCGACCTTATTTACTTCACCACTATGTCCTTAATCAAATAAAACCAGGTTGATTGATTAATGATTACTCCTTTTGTAAATCACAGGACATAAGAATAGCAGATAATTTAGGTATAGTTAAATAAGAAACTAGACAATAATTTGGTGATATATATTTAGTCATAACTCATTTAATTGTCTTGATTTAATCCACATGGATTAAGAAAGGCTTAATTTGCATACAATCAGAGAGAAATAGAGAAATCAAAATGTTTAAATTTAGAATAGATACCACCATTCATGGATACCGGCTTCACACAGACTTTTATAATAAATGTTGTTAATCCAAAATGAGTTGGATTCATTACTCTGTTCTACCCAGATATCTAGTATAGAGGTTTGAGATAAAATTAGGGGCCTTTCCCTACTTTTATTTTATTCTTCTCTTAGCATCATAGCTACGTACAAAAGTTGACTCTGAAAGACAATGTGGCCTACTTAAGCTCCTCAGATTGTTAAATAGAACTGTAATTGATATTCATAAAAAGGTCTTTTGAGGGTCAGCCAGATAGTTCAGCAGAGTTTGATTACCTCCAGGGTTTGGTTACATATTTGCTCATTATAGCAGGGGTTCTTTTGTTTTATTTATTTATTTTTTTAAAAAGGACACTGTGTGTGGTGGCACATGCCTGCAATCCCAGTACTTGGGAGGGTGAAAACAGGAGGTTCACTATGAGTTCAATCCGTGTAATGAGACCCTGTAGACCCTGTACTAAATACATAAGAAAGAAGGTCTTTTAATTGAAGTCCATTTTATACTTTGTTTTGGTACCAGGAATCGAACTCAGGGCTTCAGCCTTGCCAGACAGCCACTGTGTTGCTGAACTCCACCCCTGGCCCTGTACTTTACTTCCTTATCTTTAGCTCTCCATTTCTTTTTCCATACATGAGAACCATTTTCTTTTCCAGGATCCTTTCACAGTTCAGCTCACACCTAGTGTTTTCATCTCAGCTCCACAAAGGAAACAACATGACCCAGGACACACAATTTATAGAATTATTTTTGTAATAGTCACTCAAAGAATGACATACAAAGACAGTGCAGGAGATCAGTTCATACACTAAGACCAAAGAATCCAGCTGAGGGCCTGTATCTCACAGCAATGTTATGCATGAATCCAGCTGAAGACCTAGAGCGCATAACAATATCCCCTATGAATCCAACTGTAGGCTAAGAGCCAACAACAATATCTCATGCAATCCTGCATCAAGGATCTGCAGTGGGAAGGCCCAAAGGTCAGTGATGGAAGCTAGCAAGTCCATGCGAGTGGAATAAAGGACATGGGCTAGCAGGCTGAGAGATCTGCACTGAAGCAAAGAAGCAATTTTCAAAGTAAACATCAGAGTTCCTTGGAAATGTACCACAGCCACCTTTGGTGGCAATGACATCCTGAGATCCTCCAAGGATGAGAACAGCTGAATCTGCTTCAGGAAGGCCAGTATGACAGGCTTCTCCTGGAGAACCCTCTTCTCCTTTAGAGCCAGGAAGCGATACTCAAGGTAAGTATCAAGTTTCCCCAAAGTGAACTGGAGCCATTTTTGGGGACAGCAAGATCCTGCGTTCCTCCAATGATGAGAGCTGCCAAGTTCATCAGGAAAACCAGCATGACATGCTCGTCTGAGAAAACTGACAGCTCCCTGATGGTTTCAAGAGAACCAACAGCTTCTCTTCTCCTCCAGTCCTCCTTTTTATTTTGTTGGTAACAATCTCAGCTGTGCCCCTCCCACCCAGCACCAATCTGGTTCAGTTCAGCTCAGTGTTGCAAGCTGTCCACCAGCTCTCCATCTACCACACCTAGATAGAAAATTTATTTCTCTAAAAATCTGAGAGTTTCCTCACCCCCAAATTCTCCATGGCTCCTCCGGCTTTAATAAACTGTTAAATCCTCAGGACAAACCTCAGTACCCTCCTTATTTACTTTAGCATCACTGAGGCAATTGTGAAGCTCAGAACAGCACCACAGAAACTCTCCACAGTTCCATGGACCACCACATGCCAGGATTCAGGATTTCTCTCTCCTCTGAGTACTTGCATAGATTTTCTCTCACATCTTAGTATTTTGCTACTTCTCAAATATCCTTCACTCTGCCCATTCAACTATCTAAGTATTTTATTTTATTTCTCATGTATTTTAGTACAGGGTCTATAGGGTCTCACTACACAGATCAGACTCAGCGATCCTCCTGTTTTCAGTCTTTCAAGCTCTGGGATTACAGGCGCACACCACCAAACCCAATCTCAGTCGCCTTCTCAGTGCACCAAAGGGGTGGGGCCAAAATGGCTTGTGGTACTGGGATCTAACTCTAGTCTCTATGCTCTTCCTAAGCAGGCGGTTTAGTCCACTGAGCTATCTGGCTGGTCCTATGTAAGTATTTTAGAACATTAGTGAAATAAATTATTTTAATTGTAATCTCAATAACCATTCAAATCATAGTATTTTTTCAACCATTACAAGCATTCAAAATTGTATTTCTCTATTATTAATTGTCATTCCTCCATATTGAAACTAATACTCTATTCTAGTCCATATTTTTTTAATTTTCTTTTTAGATTTTTTACTTATTTATTTATTGCAAGGTCTCACTATGCAGCTAGGACTTATAGTGATCTTCCTGTCTCAGCCTCCCCAGGGCTGGGATTACAGGCGTGTCTGCCACCATGCCCAGACTCTGGCCAGCTGGTCAGGGATGGTAGGGCACAAGAGGCCTGAGATTGAACCACAGTCCCTGAACGTGCCTTCACTTTACCTGCCCTTGCCTAAGCAGGTGTTTTAGTCCACTGACCCATCTCGCCGGTCCAGGGATTTTATTTTTCAGGAATTTGTTTTCAAGGATTTGGAGATAGCTCAGTAGAATAAGTACTTGCGTGGCAAGTGCGGGGTCCTGAGTTCAATCCCCAGTACCACACACACACACACACACACACACAAAGGAATTTGTTTTCAGATTACAAAGAAAGTTTGTAGGACTGTACATATTCATAAAAATTTTCAATAACTATTGGGTTTTAGGCTAGAATTCATTCATTCATTCACTACTAAACCATATATGTGCACATCAATGTACATGCAGGAGAATAGCAGGATACAAATAGCACTTTTGTAACATTAACTTAGTCACAGAATCTGTAACTGGGTTAGAATAGTGCTGGACGGGAGGCATAGGACAAGGATCAATGACCTACTGATGAGAACCTGAACCAAGGGAAGCGAGTGCTGTCCTGGAGATGAGAAAACGCTTAGGAAGTATTTCATTCAGGTAAATATGCAAAATATATATATTAATATATTAACATATAACATTAAGACCCGGGGAGATAGCTCAGTAGAATAAGCGCTTACCTGGCAAGTGCAAGGTCCCAAGTTCAATCCCCAATACACAAAAAACCCATTAATATAATTAACATATGATATTGAAATATCAATATCTATAAAATGTATACTTATGATGATATATATTACATTTCATATGAATCAATGTGATGTAAAAAATAGACAAAATATATATAGTAATCAGACTATGGATAAGTTAATGTAGAATATATAATACACTATATCACATACATTTTCATATTAGAGCATTACATATACTATCACAGATAACTGCATATTAATTGATATATATTTTATATTATAAACTACATATCTCTATTGTATATTATATTATACATTATATTGTATACTATAGCTATAAACTATATTATACACTATATATTATATAAATATACTATATATACTATATTATATATAATGTAGTATACACTAATTGTATACATACAATTATATAATTGTATAATATAGTAATATATTATAATACATTATCTTATATAGTATATTAATTTTGTATTTTATAATATGATTATAGTATCCTATAACATATTTATATGGTATACAATAATTATATTTTAGATAATGATATAATCGTAAGATCTAATTAATATATAATTATGATATATAGCATGTATGATATATAATTATACATAATTACATATCAATATTGATAAATAAATATATAAACATTTACTACATTATATGCAAATAATAACTTGTATCATGTTAAAGTTTTGTCTATATTTTATTTATTTTATTATAATATGTATGCTATATTATTATATTTTAATATTACATATCAATTTATATTTTAGATATATTTAATATCTCCTTTGAATTGCTTTGCATTGTGGAGATTTGCCCAGAAGGTAGTCGTGGAACTTTGCTATCATACCTGCCCAGGTAAAGGCAGGTACCGAAATTAAAAGTGGGACAATACCCTGTGTGTTAATCTAGGGTTATTATAACAAGAGTTTCAAATTCTTTCATCATTATAATGTAACAATGTCTAAGATATCTAACTATGAGACTTCTGCTGCAATGAAGCACATATAACTCTACCTACTTCTAATGTTATTGTTTATGTCTAGTTGTCCCCCCAAAACCTCATGCAATCATGGGGTTCCAGGCTTCTAAAATTTGTGATTTATTTTTAATCTAATGCTGGGATTATGGGTGTGAGGGCTGCTGGGATTATGGATGTGAGTACTACTCTCACCTGGGGACAGGTAGCCTGAATGCAACATTAGGAAGAGAGACAGGCTTGTTCTCTGTTGCCACTGCTTCTTCCTTTTGGCTCTTGCTGTTTTGTTATTTTCTGTATGGAAGATTCTGATGAGAGCTCCAGAAGGCTGATAACAACTCAGCTCAGGAGGTTTCTGTTGAGAAGAAAAACTGCACTGACTGATGGACTCTAGACAAGGTATGTTATGACTTGAAAAAATATCTGTCTACATTTTTCTGTGTATATAGATATTTCTTGAGACAGAAGTTAAAAATGGCAGGATAATTTAATCTGATCAAAGAAATTTCAAGGCAGTCAAATGTTGAGGTGGTGACATGGATACTGTTGGGGGCTTTTACTAGATTTATTTTCAGAATCAAGAGTGAAGAGCCCAGCAGAATGAGTTAGAACATTGTAAGATTAGCCAGCAAGGAAGCTCCAATAAAGCTGTGGACTGCAAAAGTAGAGCTGAGGAGATCTTGATCGCTGAGAAGGATCAAAAGAATAGAAGAGATGGCCTGCAGGCATCACAAGAAGCAGCAGGCATCCACTCTTTGCAGCCTCAAAACTGCAAAAGTGAAAGACTTTTCTTTGAGAAGAAAGCTATAGAACACCACATTCCAGATTGGCAGTGACATAAAAATTTCATCTGGAATTAAAGGCAAACTTAGCTGTGATCACTGTATAGTTGAAAAGAATCTTAAACACTTCCAACATGGAATGGCACAAGAAAGACACTTCCATTCCAAAAGTTACAAAGAGAGGACTGCAAAGCAATGGACTGAAAACAAGTCCAAAGGCCAGCAGGCCAAACATAGGACATTGCGTTCCTCAAAAATGAATTCAGAGTGCTCAGTGATCCAGGCACTCAACACGGTAACCAAACAGGAAGGAAGACTGGCTACTGCTCCAGCTGGCAGCAGACCTTGGCATCATCCACGTAATGCTGGCTTTAGGTATAGGCAGAATGGAAGATTTGTGGGGTTAAGAAGGTTTCCATTAATATTTCAAAAGGCTTGGGAGTCTTGGAAGTTTTTCAACAAGAGAGCACTGTGTAAAGCTTTAAATGTGAACCAAAGGTGCAGTCTGGACCTCAGAGGGTTGGAAAATCCAGGGATGAAGTTCAATCAGGAAAGCTGAAATAAGATAGCAAAACAGAGAGAAGGCACAGGAGCTACTCTCACTTCGTGCACCATAAAGAGAGCCACACAAGGCCTTTGGAGGTCACATCTTGTCAGAGATTGCCTCACGTCCTGCACAGAAAACAACAGGGATTAAGGTTTGGCCTGCTGGCCTTTGGACTTGCTTTGGGTCCATTCCTTTGTACCCCTCTCTTTGTAACTTTTGGAATGGAGAGGTCTATCTTGTGCCATTACATGTTGGAAGTGTTTCACTTTCTTTTCAGTTCTACAGTGATCACAGCTAACAGTTTGCCTTAAATTCCAGATAAAACTTGTACCTTCAAAATTTTAGCAGTGCTGAAACTAGGGATTTTGGTTAGTCTTGGAGACGAACTAAATACATTTTTTCGTTCGTCTCCAAGACTAACCAAAATCCCAACAGTTTCAGCACTGCTAGAATGTTGAAGGTCTTAACCATGCAGCAGAAAAATGTAACCAGAAGGTAGCAAAAGTAAAGCTATATTAATATGTTGATCTACAAAAGACTCAATTCAACAATTTCTGACAGTTGTCAGTTGTGCTGGTAACTCACTACTATTGTGGACTATTGGGCTATATCGGGTTATTTTGCTGAATTCAAATACCTACAATCTTTGGACTGGCATCAAGTATGAAAAGACACTTTAAAGACTTCTCCAAATACAGCTTCTCTAACAGCAAAGGAACACCCATCTCTGACAAAACAAAACAAAAAATGGGGATATAAATAAAGGACCATTTTGTAGTGAAAAAAATACATATGTATATACAAAACAGTTAGGATAGATATATACCTACTTTCTCTTAGTTTAATGAGAAGAAAGATTTGTACTAATAGTGTTCAGACAAGATTTCATATCTATATGCTGTCCTCTGAATAACTACTATGAAGACAACAATATGAAATGTCTTAATTATTGTAATTGTCCTACTAACCTATTTTTAAAACTGTTTCTTTGCTATCTAATCTTTTTCTCTCATTAAAATGAATAAAAAATTAAAAAACCCCAAAGGATTGCAGATGAGTCTTTGGGGAGCCAAGGATGGAATGTTATGCTCTGTGTCTAGATGCTCCCAAATGCTGCATGCTGTAATGGTGTGGGATGGAGGTGGATGAATCTAGAGGCTACTATTGATTGGTGGTGCAATGTTGGGAGTAAGAATGCCAGGACTGAGAGTGAATGATTGCTGGATTAGTCCAAACTTATTGGATTGCCACTATCTTAATCCCAGAGGTGAGCATAAATAAATGGGATGGGAAAGAGAGACTCTTGTTTCTCCCTTTTGCTTTTGCTTTTGTTGTCTTCTAATACCATGAGCTGTTGTGTCTCTGCCATGTGTCACTCAACCTTCAAGTCAACAGATTATGGACTGAAACTTCTATAACTTACAGCCTTACAGCAGAATAGTTAGACATATCATAGAAAGAAAGATTTACAAATACATAAAAAAGGATTAGAAAAACACACCTATCTTAAAAATTCAAAGACAGATAACAGCATAATGTGAGTTGGCTAGTGAGTGATATAAATTGAAAATCATCACAACTCAATAAAATTTTACAAGAAAATAAGGGGAGGGGAATGGGGACATGGCTCAGTGGAATAAGCACTTCCCTGGCGAGTGCAAGGACTTGAGTTCAATCCCAGATTCGGAAAAAAAAAAAAAAGAAAGAAAAGAAAAGAAAAGAAGGGGAAGACTGAAATAAAGAAGGACTTAGAAAGTTCTCTAAAAATGGGAATAAAAATAATTTTCTATTTAAAATATTAATAGGCAATAGAAAAAATTTATAGTGTTTAATCTTAAACTCTAAATTCTTGATTTCCAAGAAAGAGTGATTAATTGTAGGCAGAATTTTTCAAATCCTATTTTTGGTTCTTTATTTTTTTGGTACTATGATAGAAACTAACAGAGTAGCATAGAAATTAAACATACCCATTATTAGCTTGTTTGACTTATTTAAATTTTAAAAAATCATGGTAAATCAATAGCATAATCTAAAATAAAACATTTAGCCTGGCTGGAACAATATAATAAGTTATTTCTGATTTTGAGCATTCCTTAAAAATGGAAGAATAATCCTAATCTGGTGGCACATGCCAGTAACCTCAGCATTCTGAAAGACTCTGTCAATGGGTTCTCAATTTCAGGTTTATGTGGGCCAATTTAGAAAGACTTTCTCTCAAAAATATTACAAAGGTCTAGGGGTAAGGCTTAGCACTAAGGTCATGGCCTCAATCCTCCATATCAAAAAAGAAGAAAAATATGAACCCTCAGAGCAGAATGACCTCTCAATGTCATGCTATCACAAGTTTACCAAAATCTGTATCATGGAGTTGGGATTAGTATTAGACCACTGAAGCACTGGTAACAATGTAATAATTGGTGCATGCAATGATAATGTATATGTATTTTATGATAAAAGTATTATGGGAATCTATGTACACTTAGATTCTAAGAAGAGGTCAGACACATATCTATCTCTACCTATCTATTGGTGATCATGCCGTGTATAAGGCTCAATATATAATTAAGGTGCTTTTATATTCATATTTATAGCAGGATCCAATATAGGTCTATTAATAAAATTAAAATACACAGTAAGTCTACATATTTATTGCAAGTATAGTAAGTCTACATACATAATTTTGCATATATACACATAATAGCATATAATTTTGTCCACAGACACTCTACCATGGACTGAACATTTGCGCTCTTCCATAATCCATGTGTTGCAATCCTACACGATATAAAGGCACATGGAATTGAGGCTTGTGAGAAATGATTAGTTTTACATGAGGTCTCAAATGGTTTCCCACGTAAGAGCAACTGGACAGCTTCCTGTCTCCCTCTGCTCTGCTCAACACCATGTGATACTACAGGGGAAATCTGCAGTTTACAACACCGAAGAAGGCCCTGACCAGAACCCAACCATGCTGGTGACCTGGCCTTGCATACCCAGCCTCCACACTGCAGGAGACAAATTTCTGTTGTTCATCAGCCATCGTGTCCACAGTGTGCGCCTCACTACAGCATTGAAAACAGAGACAGAATCCTTAAGGTTTAGGAAAAATTCATGTGCAGCAAAATATATGCACTTTTATGTATGAGAAAAATAAAATGATTTCTCTTAAGAAAGTAAAGTTGTGTGTGTGTGTGTGTGTGTGTGTGTGTATGTGTGTGTGTGTGTGTTTATTTGGTGTTTGAGATGGAAGCAAGTGTCTCACTCACTAATGCCAGGCAAGTGCCCTGCCACTGAGTTTCATATCTCTGGTCCTTTATCTTTCATTTTGAGGAAGGAACTCATTAGATTTTCCAGGGTGGCCTCAAATTTGCCATCTTCCTGCTTCAACTTCCTGAGAAGCTGAGATTATAGCCATGTACCACCACCCCCACATTCATCTTGTTTTGTTATGAAAGAATACTATACATCAGATTATCTTTCTAGCAGTGTGTAGATATGGATCTACCAGTAGAGATTAAGGATTTATATTTGACAACAGACAACACAATGATTAGCATAATAAATTTGAGTGGCAGGAATTAACCATCACAAAGCAATTAAATGATAGAAAGTTCTTGGTATTTATCCTATTTTAAATAAGTACCCAGTTGCTTGTATGATGTGGTAATTTGTTAGGATATGTCTAGTTAATAGAAGGGAGGTGATGTATTAAAAATACTTTATTAATGAGTAAAGCAAACAGAAATAAATGGGTAACCCTGTAAGATATTATGCCACTTTTATGTGTGGAAAATTGCATGGAATTCTGACACTTTTAGTGTACTGTTAAAGAGGCACCTCACACATTATGCCATTGACTTTCCAATAAACCATTAAATACTTTTTTATTCCTGACATAACTGTTTAACTGCTAGACCAACATAACCCTGCCTAAAGCCTCAGTAAATTATGCAGACATTCCCACCCCAAAGTAGCAGGATTCAATAGCCCGGGTGCAAAGATCATTAGGTAGTGTAAATTTCAAGTGAGGTGTTAGTGTCTTCTGAATTGCAGGAATAAAACAAATTTAATGTAGTAATGTGCTCTTCACATATATCTAGGTATTATTAAATAGTTAGGGCAAAGTCAAGCTTGAGAGTATTTCAGGAGTATGAAATAAAAGTAAAGTTGTATCATTTCAATAGAGATACTGTGCACATTGTTTGTTTCTACAGACTGTTGAGAATACCAAAGAGCATAATATATAAATAAATATATAGAAAACTCCACTGTGTTGTTCAATTATTTGTGTCTTCTTAAACTTTAGAATACTTCACCGGCTTAACTTGGACACCACTTCTCTTCACCCACAGCATGCTGAGACTACTCCTACCTTGATGTCTTTCACTATTTTTGTTTGCTTTAGCCATAAATAATGACCAATAGAGATTTCATTGTTTGGGACATTTAAGTTGGTGAATAGGTGGGCATTAGACACTCAAAAATCGTTCTACTGTCAGACAAATTATTTATTAAATTCACAAGTAAATTAATAACATGTATCCTAAAAGAAAAAAAAATGTACTTTTTAAAGTAGAGATATTTGTGCTCACTGCCATCATTTGGATCTCATTACCCCTTATCTTAAGTGTATTTTCCTTTATGGTAATTTCTACATGTTTCTCTATATTTGTATATATAATTCTGCTTCTTCAGAGAAATAGAATATATATATATATATATATATATATATATATATATA